>CAJVPT010002967.1:0-16247 GCA_910592055.1 Acaulospora colombiana
ACGATGTGAGTCTATTATCGAAAGAGGTGGCGAACGAATTTCGTATTAAATATTTGTCAACAAAACTAGATAATCTCGTGTTTATGGTTATCATTCCATGATTGGTTAGTATGTACGAATATCAATTTATTGCGAAATAAAAAAGGGCAAAAAGATTTGTCCCAAACTGTATATTGACTTGAAAATTTGTTTTCATTGATCAGATTATAAAGGATAGAATTTGTAATTAAATAAAGCAAAAAAGAAGTGATCACAAAAACGTCTAATATAAAAATTAAAAAGACTTAATGTATTATTATTATGGAAATCCAGGTCGCATGTAGGAAGAATGAACAGTTTGGACTTTTTTTGCAGCGGTTTTAATTATTCAGGACCCAAGTTTCCATTAAAAGCATTCCCGTTAACCAAAATTTTGATTCCAATATCTACGTCCTAATCTGAAATTTTCCCGCCTTGGTCATACTTCTTACTCCCTTTAATTTGAAATAATGCAAAGAATGTAATTAACCAAATGCGCAAATAAATTATGCTTAATATTGCTATAGATTTTACCTTGTAAGGTTTGTAAGCTTCATTATAAATTTTTAGGCTGTCCACTTTGAGTCCCGATATAGCAAAAATATTGATAATAAAATCCAGTATGATCGTATGACCTGATTCGGGAGTTTGTTCGCTACGTATACAATACAAATAAGCATTTTATTATTGGTGTATCCGGTTGGACCGTTGGAACGGATAAGCCATATACTTACGGGCTACTAAAGTTTCCAGATAGCATAGGTACTCTGTCTTTGGGATCTATTTTGCCCAAGTCCCATTTTATACTCTTTCAAATGTAAATAGTAAAAGAAATTGCATGAAGAGAATGACATCGAGAATTACAGTCTAAATAATTGCAATCCTTCAGGAAAGTAAAAAATTTTCTAAAATACCTTTGTTACTGGATCAAAAATGTATGATCCTAGGTTACAGGTAGCATTAACATTGGTAACTGATTGAGCAAGTGGAAATATCAACAGCACATTTTCAACCGGTTTTCCTTCAGTGTTCCGTATTATAATGGAAATATCAAATTTTCCTGAAAATTATAACACGCATAACCTAATAAGACAACCATGGTCAAATGAACCAACATATAGTAGAAAACCACGTACCGCCATTGTTGGTCATGTATATTTGTGGTTTCACGTAAACTGGTAAGGAATTGTTGTTCGGAAAATTTGCTCTAGGTAGACGATAGTTAATATTTTTGTAAATTTTACATAATAAATACACTTGAACGCGCGACGCACACCTATAGCTCATCAATTTGAAGTGCCCGTCTGGTGGTACAAAAGAGAGGACACGTTCATTTTCAAATCGGTTGTATCTTACGCAAGGATGAAAACTGCAATCGTCCAATATTCGAGGGTTAACAAAACTTAAGGTAAGATCAGGCATTCCTTCATAATTTAATTAAAAAAAGGTATTTAGAACTGATAATATTGATATTATTTTAAAATGTCTGAGAGAGAACCGTGCAAAAAATTTACCCGACAGACGACAGTTTGCTTGTATCAACCCATGGATTTCTGATGAAACTATGGAGCCGTTGCTAGAATATACAAATAATAAATTATTATTAACTTTCACCTTAACAAAAAAAAGGAAACATGTAAAACCATCTCTTTTATTATCCCGTACCTATCAACTATCGCGTCTATTTCTTCAATAATATCAAAATATATTTCGTTGTTGGTATACTTGACACCAGCTTTTCTCCACGGTATACTTGCTATAGTGCTACCATTGGGTACATGCTGGACCACGCTAAATTCAAAAGGTTGCTATTGGAAGGATGTAATTTGGCGGTTTGATGCAGTAGCATTTTTACGCATACCTCGTTACGCCTGCAACCTGACTTATTACTTTATTGATAATGTTTGGTGGCACGATCATGTCTTTTAACGCATTCGGCTCAGTAGTCAACGGATATCCTATAATATTGAAAAGTCCTCATGAATAATCGAAAAAGCTTACTGCGGTCGACCCTTGACGGTGAATTTTTGTTATAAGTTTCAATGGGTACCAAAGGTTCTTTATCTCTAGGGCTAATCGGAATTCATTATATTTACCGTAGTCCATCATCTCTTCCAAAAGCTAAAAAAAGGTCTTTGGTAAGTTGGGATTTTAAATGCGTTCGATCTTGAATTACACACAAACCTGGTATACGGTATCAAAATTATCTTTAATTGATGTTTCGGCGATCTCTCCAAAGTATTCCGCTAAAATGTCAACAATTCGATGGAGAAACTCTAGAACCAACAAGGCGTCAACTGTATATAAAATATCGAGAATTCGAAGAATCGATTAAAATTTGCCGTGTGTACTCGGGAAAACGCAGGGCTATATTCACCCTCATTAGTGACCGGGCTTAGGAACGTCAGGCCCGAGCGATAGACGTGTACCAGTTGATATTTGGGTGTTGATATTATTGGCAAGACATCTTCGGAAGAAGTTTGGTTGGAAACCTGATCATTAAAGTAATCGACTATCTGACGGTTAATGAGGCCACGCCAATGCTTTTCTATGATGATTTTCCTGTACAAAAAAAAAAAGTGATGAATATGATGATAGGAGTTTATGGGCAAAAAAATGTTTTGGACAGGAGAAACTCACCCGGAACTATTCAGAACGAATAGACTGTCAATCATGTTTAAAGAATTTCGGGTTGGAGTTGGTATGATGTAAATGCCGATCACATCATATAAAATTGTTATACGCAGCAAAAAAAAAAAATTTTTTTTCTGATAATCTTTTTACACAAATACAATGGAAGAACAATGTGATAGAATTCGTAGCCAAATTGACTCGAAACTTGATAATCAAAGGCAGATTGCCGTTACGCTTCTTGCAATTGAGGACACCATAAAGGAGAAGAATGTCCCCCTCACACCTGTTGCTTATTTTGGTAGTTTAATGATAATGCTGGAGGAACAACACGAAAATACTAAGGACTCCAATATCGAAATTCGGAGAGCAGTGCTATACCTCCTGAACATAGTACTCCCGCACTTAACGCAGGCAGTAATGCGTAGTAAATTTTCTCAAGTTTCACCAATCTTTTTGAAAATCATGGAGAATGACAAGAGCGACGCGTCCATCATTCGTTCAGCTACAGGTTGCCTGGAAACATTGATAATAGCGCAAGATTTTAATGCGTGGGATCAGGCGATCACAAAAAAAGGATTCCAATCGTTATTGGTCCTTTCGGCGGATCAGCGACCTAAACCAAGGAAGAGAGCTCATGACGCCGTGCGAAATATTCTTGACAATCCTCCGTCGTCATTGAACAAACATCCTGCCATCGGTATTGCCTCGGAATTTTGTTTAAGAGTTCTGAACGAATGTTCAAAATCTGATCGACAATCTGTAATTCACTTCTTGTCTCTCTTAAAGGGAATTGCCGGAAAATGGCCAGCTTCGAGCCTCGGAAAGCTATGCCAAAATTTGTTGCATCTACCAAAGTATAATGACACATTCCTCACAATCGCCGCCTTTCAGGTCTTTGAGGAATTGTTTCGACACAATGGAAGTAGTTTTGAAATTGGTTTTCTCGAAGAATTGCTTGCATCATTACGGGATCTCATGCCGAACAAGCAAGATGCTCAATTGTTACCTCACTGGCTTATGATTGTTAGCATTGGATTTCCGGTGTATGCCAAGGTTAATCCCGATGATTGCGAAAAAATGCTTTTGGATTTTTTCAAAGCCATATTTTCCACTCTGGAAGTTGATAGCTCGGATATTCTCACTGCAAGCACTGATTGCCTTTCGAATCTAATCATTAACGGCGTTACCGATGACATGATTAGGAAAAAACTCGAACAGTCAGAGTCAGATGAGGGGGTTTGTTTAGGCGTTATCATTAAGATTGTCGAAAATGGTTTCAACTTTCGATATCAATCGGCGTGGCCGCATGTTTTGAAAATTTCGAAATCCTTGTTTCAACGGTTACATCGGTCTTCACAGAAGCTTTTGGTCAATTTACTTAAGATCGTGGGGGACGTGCGAATGGATCCGTCCCTCGAATTAAAGGAACAAGTTGATCAAGCACTGGGAGCTGCGATCGCGAGCATGGGGCCTCGATTGTTTCTGAGTATTCTGCCTTTGAACCTAGAAACTCCGGAAAACAACTCTGGTCGTGCTTGGCTTCTTCCCTTGCTCAAAAATCACATCACCAACACAGAGCTTGATTACTTCTTTTCGGAGCTTGTGCCCCTGACCGAGCGACTTGATAAACTGTCTTCCGAATATCGAAATAGAAATAGGATGATTGACTCAAAAATTTATGACACATTAACGCAACAAGTGTGGGCTCTTCTTCCAGGATTCTGTGACCTTCCCATCGACTTGCCAACATCGTTTACAAATGTTACGGCCGAACTACTTGGCAATATCATGTATAAGAATCCCGATATACGTCCAACTGTCACCTTGGCACTCGAAAATTTGGTGGAAAAAAACAAGATCATTTTGAACTCGGGGGAAGACGACGCTGAATTGTATAGGAAATATGGTTTGGATAAGGCCTCGGCAAAAAGGAATATCGATCACCTGGTTAAATATACTGCCAATTATTTGGCCGTTTTCTTTAATGTGTTCAATCAAACTCCTGTGGCACAAAGGGGGTATATATTGAATGCTATCAAGGTCTACCTGACAATCACTCGAACTAAAGAAATTTCAAAGATCTTTGGTAAAGTCTTGAACCTTCTGAAACAGTCTCTGGTCAACCATAAACCACTCGGAGCAAATGACCAAACATCTTCTCCTCCAATGTCATACACCATGTTGGACTTGTCAATCGCTATGATACCACAGCTTGATACCAGTTCAGTTAGGCAATTGTACGAAATCGTCATATCTCTACTATGCAATGATGACCCCACCCTACAAAAAAAATCATACAAAATCTTAAATAGGATAATGGAAAGTGACAACGGAAAATCGGTAATCTTGCAAAATATCGAAGATTTGCAAGGTCAACTATTAAATGCCACCATGGAGTCGGCACCGGCCGCGAAAAAAAATCGATTATTGATGTTGATTAGCGTTGTCAAACTCTTGCCAAACTCGGATCTTCACATGATACCCGACGTACTCTCGGAAACAATACTTTGTGCGAAGGAAGTCAACGAAAAAACCAGGAGTATTGCGTACGAGTTACTCGTGGTCATGGGCAATAAGATGAAAGAGGGTGGCACCATAGTCATGAGCAAGGTAGCGGGAGCTGATCCGACATTGCCAAACGCACAGGCCTCTATCGACGAGTATGTGTTCACCATGGTGATCGCCGGGCTGGCTGCTACCACCCCTCATATGATGAGCGCCACTATCACAGCATTGTCGAGATTGGTGTTTGAATTTAGAACGGATCTTGATAAATCACGCCTTCACCAACTTATTGATACAATGGATAATTTTGTAAATTGTTCTAACCGAGAAATAGTCAAATCTGCATTAGGATTTATTAAGGTTATCACGGTCTCGTTGGATACCGATTTTTTGAGCTCGCACTTATCACAGATTGTCCACGGAATCCTCGTGTGGTCCAAAGAACACAAAAGTCATTTTAAAGCAAAGGTGCGACATATCTTTGAACGTTTGATTAGACGGTTTGGGTACGACGCCATAGATAATTGTGTGCCGGAAGCCGACAAGAAATTGTTGATAAACATTCGCAAAAGAAAAGATCGAGCGAAAAGGAAAAAAGGCATTGAGCAGACAATGGATTCAGATGATGAGCAAGATGAGAAGACTTCCTCTTCTAAAAACAGGTCCTTGTTCAATAGCGCATACGAAGAAGCATTATATGGAAGCGAAAGCGACCTCGAGGATTCCGATAGGGAAAGCAAGTCTAATGTTAAAATAAAATCTTTGAGAAAAAATAATGAGAGGTCGTCTAAAACTTGGATAAAAGAAGATGAGGATGCACCAGTTGATTTCTTGGACAAAGGTGTAATATCAAAAGTTATTGGCGTGGATCCTAATACCAAAAAGAAATCGAAAGGTGTCACCTCTTCCTTTAAGGAGTCCCGAGATGGACGCATGGTAATCAATGAATCAGACGAGGAAAATTCAGATGATATGTCAGGAGGATCAAATTCTTCGGATGTCGCCATGCAGGACGCCGAGGATCATTACAGAGAAGCACAGCAGTCCAGCGAAGGTTTTACACGCAATCAATCCAATAAGATCAGATTCAACAAAAGAAACAGAAATGACGGCATGGAATTGGACGAGATAGAACCAATTGACGCCATAACGGCGAGAAGAAAGAAAGTAAAGAAGGCAAAGGGAGTTGAATCCATTGGAAAGGAGTATAAGGCGAAGAATGCGGAAGGGGATGTTAAACGGAAAGGGAAGCCCGATCCTTACGCTTACGTTCCACTTTCGTCGATGTACAAGAAGAAAGGCCAGAAAGTACCGAAGATATCCATAACGATGAAAGGACGGGTTCGTAAAAGGAGCTCAAAATTCGTTAAATGATGATTTGGAAGAATTCGAAATGTCTCTTTTGTTAGTATTGGTTGCGTGAACTTGGCTCAAAACTTGTTTCACAAGCATCGATTACCAAATAACTAGTAACTTTAATTTAATCAATGCAAAATAAAATAAAATTAGCTTTCGTTGATCTTTCCGTATGAAAAATATTTTTCAGGTTTTTGCATCTTGTAAACCGGTAAATTTTTCAAGAATTAAAAAAAAAAAAAAAAAAAAAAAAAAAAAAATGCAAAGATAATTATTAAATGGTCTTTAAACCAGTTGGGTAAATAAAAAATTTCACTTATTAATACATTAACCCATCCTTTAGTTTATAAGAAGTTAATTAATAATAAATGTGCAGTGCATGTTTTCTTTATACATTTGAAATGCCAATTTTTAAAGGTATTACAATAGTATAATAAATAAATAAGCATGTGCGGTATATCACGAAAACCTTGTTTATTTTTCTTTCCACAGGCCCGTTTTAATCGAAACAATGATTTTTTTTTTTTTTTCTTTCAATCAAACCTAATTCAACATTGGTTCGAACAAAACATTAAATGGTTAAATAAATAAAATGTTTAAAAGAATTGTGGCTGGGTGAGTAAGGTTCGCCGGTGATTCCGTGCTCTGGAAACCGGTAATCACCAGTAATAATGGATCTTTTCTCGTCCAGCCTTTCTACTAAAATTGCGCTTTTTTTTAATAAAAAATTACGCCCTTTAATCAGTACTAGTAAAATAAAAAAAAAAGAAAATTACGCGTTCGATAACATTAGTAAAATCAAAGCCTCAATCACATAGCATGACGTCACATCAAACATCTGCATACCGTTCGACGACGAGAGGGTCAGCTTTGTGTTGTGTTTAAAATGTGCATCGGAAAAGTAACTACGGAAACATGTACGTGATCATGCAATTTATCAACCAGGTATGGTAATACAACTGTTTGATGTTGTAGCACGTCGTAAGGGGAGTTCGCATATGAGGTGCAAAACGGAAAAGGGATTAAATCAATAGTCAAGCATTCCAAGAATTTCTGTAACTAAATTGGAAGTTTCATCAGAACCATTATGTGTTCTATTAAAACAAGAAATGATAGACACATACACACGATTATTTTATACTTTGGTGAAATGTTAGTCCACACCATTTAACTTTTTAAAAAAAAATTTTCAGAATGGACATCGAAGAGTTCCGTAAAAGAGGCTACGAAACGATCGATAGAATTTGCAAATATTACCAAGAACTCGACAGCTATGATGGTTGGCATTTTCGGTGGTATCGGCTGGGGATCGTGAGTCTTCCCTCATCTTACACATGTTTAAGTTTTATCCAAGGTCGAACCCGGATACCTTAGAAAACTTCTACCTCAAGAGGCACCCGAAGGTACTGTATAATATTTACCGCATGCATCGATTTACGTTCAACCTAACAATCCATATACGTAGATCCCGAACCTTTTGACGTGATTCAATCCGACATAGAAAGTAAAATTATGCCTGGTGGTCAGCATATACCATTTCTTTCGATATTGAACCAACGCACGTTCGGGATTTTTAACGAGTTCACATCGATTTTCAGTTACACACTGGCAAAGTCCAAATTTTTTCGCCTTCTTTCCAGCCAATTCATCTTTTCCAGCAATCTTGGGCGACATGTATAGTGATATGTTTAACTGCATAGGATTTAATGTGAGTTCTCGTCATCGTTTTCTCTCTTTGCACCGTTGATCTATTTGTTTTTACAATCTTTCGATTTGTCGAAAGTGGATTTGCTCGCCTGCTTGCACGGAACTCGAGACCATCGTTCTCGATTGGCTGGCAAAATTAATTGGTCTGGATAGTAGTTTTCATAGTGAAGGAAAAGGCGGTGGCGTGATCCAAAGCACGGCCAGTGATGCAATCCTAGTGACTTTACTTGCAGCCCGACAGAGAGTTTTGAGCGAGTACAAGGCCAAGGGTTTAAACGAGGATGAACTACATGAGGTGTCAACACGTCTTGTCGCCTACGGGTCAGATGAGGTGGGTATATGTTGTATATAACGGTCACGACAACTATCATGCGCGCATAATTAATTTTATTTTTAATAGACTCATTTGTCTCTCAAAAAAGCTACGGTCGTAACGAACACGCGTTTTCGAGCTCTTTCGACAAGCGAAACCTTTTCGATCAGAGGGGAAACTGTCAAGATGGAAATCGAAAATGATATTGCGAAGGGGCTAATTCCATTCTACATTTGCGCGACATTCGGCACAACTGGCTCGTCAGCAATAGACAACATTTCCGAAATCGCAGACGTCGGTATGTATAAAGAATTCGACTCCATCTTCATAGCGCGTCGACAAGTAATATGAACACCGATTCTCAAAGCTCAGGACACGAGTGTGTGGTTGCACGTGGACGCGGCATATGCTGGCTCATCCTTGGTGTGTCCAGAGTATCGGCATCACCTTGCTGGAATTAATCGATCGGATTCATTTAATTTCAATATGCACAAGTGGCTATTGACCAACTTTGATGCCTCATGTTTGTGGTAATGTGAAAGTCTCCTTCTGACAACATTCAATCGAATCACGAGCATCACTTCCTAAGGAGTCTCGCACCAAACAGGGTTAAAAATCGGAAACATCTTATGGATGCGCTTTCCATTGAACCAGAGTATCTAAGAAATCCGGCTAGCGAAAGCGGGCTGGTTCTAGATTATCGTGATTGGCAAGTACCGCGTGAGTACAAAAACTATAGGATACAACGAATTTCGTTTTCCTTCCTTCGTTCTGATGTCATGATTCATCACATACAATAGTGGGTAGACGATTCAGATCTTTGAAGATATGGTTTGTCTTACGTTCCTACGGCGCAAAAGGCTTGAGGGCACATATTCGAAAGGTCATCTTTTATTTTATTTTTATTCTTTCGTCGCGCATTTTATACAACCTCCCACCTTCACCAATCCATTTAATAGAGCGTAAAATTGGCAGAACAATTTTTACACGGAATTATGCGCCATCCCGATCTCTTCGCCATCTCGGCCCCACCGGCTTTTTCCCTTGTCTGCTTTCATGTTATAGCTAATCAAAATACTCCTTATTCATCCAACCAGCTCACCTCGAAAGTATATGAGATTGCAAACGGAACGCACCAAATTTACCTCTCACACACGATACTACGTGGTCAGGAGGTTATAAGGTTTGCAGTGGGAAGTCCGTGGACAACGGAGGAACACGTAGACAAAGCAGTAGATCTACTAGTGAAGATTGCCACAGATGTCGTTAGCGCTCGCGATGTCGAAAAAATTTCTTAAAATCCCATCTTCTGTCACGTGCAACAGTTTGCATTTACAGTATATATTATTTTGGTGGGGCGGACCGAAAAAACCACGTCTACGCCAATTTCCAGAGACCTTTCACATCGACCCTTATTTGAGTTGTAAACAATGTACCCATCTTACACACGTACAAGACCACATCCCCAACCACATTTATGTCCTTTTTGGTTAATTCCGAAGATACATCTATATGCATAATAAATGATTAAGGGAATTGGTGACACGAATTGCACCTAACCTGTCCAACATCCTCGGACTTGATTATCAAACATTAGAAGATATTAATAGATGAGATCTCATTACCTTCAAGTTCACTAGTTGAATCTTAAATTTGTCTTTTTTTTTCCGTCCTGAGGTACAGTAAATTCACGGGAATGTGCATTGCCGCAACACCCCAGTAATTTCTTTTTCTTACACACTTCAATCTCGTCTGCCTGTTCGCATGTAATGCACAACATTGTTATGCACGTGTATTATATTATCGGAGTACGCCGTGCGTGCGTATTATCATCTCGCTCATTCTTTTTTCTCAATATTTTAATAAAATTCTGCAGGTTCACAGGTTTGCATTGCCGCATCATGCATTGTTCTAAATTCGCCTTTAAAAGTCAACACGAAACATACATCATAACCTTCTTTGGGTACACGCAAGAAAGGATCTACCAGTTACATCATCTGCAGCGCGCATCGAATTTAAACCCAGCCATATTTCTGATAGAGATTAGTGATAAGCTATCATGATCATGATTCACTATATGCGTTGCGTTGAGGAAATGGTAGTCTATTGTGCGCTGCTTGTTTATGTGATGCATTCAGATGTCATGGTTTTCATTAAAAAAAAGCATACCGCTATGGACATAAGCATCGCGCAAAATCATTATTGTCAGCTTAAAGTAATTTTCAATCACCGCAATCCCGTTAAGCGTAATGATATAATCGTATTGGCCAGTTTAATTTTCGCAGTCAGGTGTTTACGTATGCTCGTACGCTCGTACTACGCATAATGTTGACAGCCCTGAAAGGAGATTTATTTATTTATTTTATTTTTTTTTTTTTCTTTTCCTCCCATCCTCCCAAAGCAACATAATATTTAATTATTGTTATTCTTTTTTTTTTTTTTTTTTTTACTCGTGGATAATTTTATACTTTAATAAGACACATACATTATCACTCGTATACAAAGGAGGGCACAGTAGTTGCCGTTTTGCGATAAAAAAAAAAAAAAAAAAAGTACGCATAATGTATCACACGCTAAGACCGGGCGACGGGCGAGACTTGTATGACGGTGAGCTACCCTCGAGGCTATTGTTCGCGTGAACACTACTCTATCTGACGCTCGAAAGACCTGACTTGAATGAATTTTGATGTTCTCACAGACCAGATCACACGCTCCATACCGCCGCCACCCATTTCGCCCGTAGAACCAGACGAAAATACACTCCTCCTGAAGGGAATAAGGCCAACCAGGAGATTGGTTTCCGAATGGACCCGTAATAGTTGGAGACGTGCACTGGTGTTGAACGTGTTCCCCGTCGCAGTGGTGATTACCATTTCACTTTAATGATCATTCCTTCATAATTCGATCCCGTTATATTTTCATAATGTGCCAACCTGCTCGCGCACGAATTCCCTTTTCCCAGGTTCTGACTTGGTGCGCTGTACCCTTTCCCACATACGATCCCAATGAATCACCCCTCGATGGCATAAAATCGATGATGGGTCTGACGGGCTCTGCGGATTTGAACGATACAGATGCGCACTATCAGTCGAGTGAGAGCGAAAAGCCTGTGGAAATTAATTTTTGGTTTTTTTTATTTTTCTACTATGGATTTTATAATGCCGTAGCACTACTGATGATCACAAAAATATTTGACTTGTACTATTTGAATTGGTGGCCAGTGTGGTTGGGTGGAGGTTTCGCGTACTGTACGTTTTGGCTTTCGTCGCTCTTGCTTGGGGTGCTCATCTACCTCTACACCGGTTTGGAAAAGTATAATTTGACGTGGGTCCTGCTCACGTTTGTCACGATGAATATGCCACTTTTGGTAGCCTTCATTGTCATTCGTTTACAGAACAGGAACACCTATCGGCGTTCGCTGACACCAGCTCAAAAAATATTTCTCGAAAATGAACTAAGATATCGCGTACCCTCTTCTTACGTTCGATTTTTGTGGTTTTGCGTCTCCATATCAATTGTAATTGGCGCATTCATTGCTGGCGAGGCCTACGCGTATGTGTTCGTGACGACACCTCAGGCACACACGGGAATAGACGCATTCGTCTACGTATATTCCTGGCTCGCAACAATCTACATTCTCGACACGGTCACCGAATACATTATCGAAACGCGAGTCAAATCTTATCCCCTTCAATTCACATTCAAACTTTACTTTTTCATGATCTACTTTATTTTCTATCGTAACCTTTTCGCCCGGCTTCGCAATCGGAAGCAATACATCTTAATCCAAGCCGCTAGCTCCCTGTGGGTATGCATATTTTATCCAATTTGCATGACGCGCAGGATGCACAAGTTTCTGGTTTACTATGTCGGTGTGCGCAAGGACTATGAACAATATAAAAAACAATGTGGAAGATCATTCTTCATCAGGAATTTGGCGGAAAATGCGACAATGCTGGGATTCATTTGTTGGATATGTATAATACATTACGGTCCAAATTTCGAAGTATACCCCTACTTCAAGTTCAACGAGGTGGGAAATGAGTTCAACTTTGACCTGACCTTGAAGGCGAGTTGCGTCATTTGGGCATTCGAACTTGCTAGCAACACAATCACGCGGTTCATATACCGAAGAGTGTTCAAACATGATATTTCGAGGGAGGCGGTCAAGGATTTTGAGGCTTTCCCTGAAATGGTGGTGGCGTTGATTGTGATAATCATACATGTACTTCAGGTAAACGCTGTACATCCATTTTAAATTTTAACTGATCCAACGAATGCTCCCACTTAAATTTGTAATCTCTCGTTTCTTTCCTGTACATTCATTTTTCATAGGATATGTTGATGGCACTTCTCAGCTTACACTTCAAAGGTGATCATGTCGTGAAGCACGGGCTGGACCATAAGTAATAATATGGTGAGCAAAATGTAATATGATTGACCATCGCCAGGTTAGCATGATGATTTGCTCATTCTTATGTCTCTTTGATAGCATAAAGTTTGTTCAATCTGTTGTTCAATCCTACCTTTCTCACCTTACTCAGCGACGTGACCCAGCCCGATCTGGATTACATTCGAGTTTATTGTATTAATGGCGTACGATTTGCCGAATGTGTTTCATCGTGCTCGGTGGTGTGCATGAATCATTGGAGGAAGGCGCTGGAAATTTCTTAAATGCGCACTCCCCCTCTCACCATGATTGCATTCAACTCTTTATCATTAACATTTCGCTTAGTTTCTCAGATTTTTCAATGGTAGGGTTTTTTTCCCTTTGCATTCAATACATAAAACTTTATGGCATATTAAATAGAACACACGCACATACAATATGTAAATCAATCCCTTTCCTTTTTCTTTTAAAAAGGAGGGCCCATCAAAAAAGTTTATCTTAATAATTATAATATACAAAGTCTCAAATGTTTGAATTCCCTCAACATTAAATGCGTCTCTTACGGAGCTGGTTAGTTAGATTCAATTGTGATCATCGGGCATTGGGACGTAAGACTCGTGACCGATCGTAAACAACCGAGCCCAATAAAAAATAATGTAAAGAAAGCAAATTCAACTTGACTCGGATTTCTTTTTTAAAGCTAATTCTAATCGGAAATTTTTTTGTAGAGATGATCGGTAGTTAAAGGGTACTGCGTATCATTCCAGGATGTTGCTGGCTTAATTTTAAAAGTTCATAATAATTGACCTAAAACTATCCTTTAAACAAAAGCGATTTAATATGCAGCATGTTAAATAATTTGTTTTTAAAAATGGATTATTAAAAGAGCTGATAAATCAACTAATGGAAATTAATAAAAAAAAGAAATTGATTTTTAAGTATAGTAAAACTGCATTAATAAATAGTGTACTTGTACGTATCAATGATCATTATCTTTACATTCTCTTAAAAACAAACCATTGTTCTATTTTGAACCGAATGCGGGTGCCAATATGAAAATTTTTTGGTAATCATAATTGGCAAGAATACTCTTCCGGAAAGAGACTAAAACGTTTAAAAAAAAGCTTCGACAGTTGATAAGCAGCAATACGAGACTTTCAGTGGTCCCGAGAAGGTAAAACTCTCATAACTACGGGTGGCACCTTACCTTTATGGTCTCACGTGCTCGTTGTGGTCCCAAATGCAAATTGGCTTTAAGGACATGCGCGTAATACAGTATATTATCTATTAAGAACTGAACAGTATCCATAATTCTTTATTGTTTCCTCTTGCATCCTTATAAATCTTATTAAGAATTTGGATTGGTTTGGCTACACTCGCTTCTGATAAATCAGTATAGTTACAACTTTTAGAATATTATACAGTATGTCTTATAGACGTCGTCTAATCTATTTGTAAAAATTTTAATAAAATGGTCATGTACAATTTAGAAGTTTATATTTTTGTGACTTGGTTTTTGCTATTTAATAAATATAGCCTTGTTTCCAACTAGTAGAAGTTACTTTTCATTCCATAAACCTATTGATCTTTCTTTTGATATTGAACTTTATAAAATTGATTACTATCAAATTTCATATCAGTTCTACTTCATATAATTTTTCAATATTGTTAAGTAGTTTAAATTGATAATTATTTTTTTAAAACATTTTGATAATATATTTTTCTTATTTTTATTTATCTCATTCTTTTTAATCATAATATATCCGATCCTTTTTTTTAATCTTGATTCTGATTTTTTTTATTTATTAAGAAACTTATTATTTTTCTAATATTTTGTTAATATGAATCCTCTAACCATATACAAAAAAGATGTTTTCAAGAAGTTTTTTCACTTTTTTGCTAATAAAGTCTTAATATTTTCATTAAAACAACTTGAAGTATAATTTTAAAAATTGCTTTCACACTTTTTCAATCAAGAAAAATCAAGTAATACCTTTGATACCAATGACAAAAAAGTTTTTAAAAGAAGAAGAACTAACTGTAAAGTATCCAAAGCCTTTTTAATCTTCAAAATATAATAAAAAGGCTTATTTTTTCCTTTTTTGACTGTTTATGTCCTTTTAGAGCTTCTATTTTTATGATTTTCTGGAAAATTTTACTTATCTCAATTTGATCCTAAATTTTAGATAACACAAATTTTTACCAAAGGTGATTGATTATTATAAAACATATTAGTTTTGAAATACAAACAAGCTTCTATTGGATACACTCTTGTGTCTCGATAATATTATTGGTGATTGAAAAGAATGTTTTAGAAATATTTACCTTTCAGAAATTCAAGTTTCTTCAAGAAAACATTCATGATATCAAAAAATTAAGAGATGGATAATGTGGATTACAAATTCCTATCTCTTTTCTAAATTTCTTAAGTGATAACAAAACTTTAATAGACAAAAGCTAAGATCTAAATATTTTTTTTAAAATATTTCAATTTGATTTTTACTTAAATAAAGAATCATTTATTTAATGTTACAAATAGTAACAAAGAAGATTTTTTTTTGAGGCTCAAAAAAAAATAAGAAAATTATTTCAATCAGGTAGATTACTTTTAAGAAAAAGATTACATTCTTTTTAAACTTTTTTGACAAGATCTTAAATTGTTTCCCTTCTTTAATTTCTTTTTTTCATTTTTCTTTAATTTAATAATTCATGATTCATAAGCAATTTACAATAATAAATTATTGATAATGAACTTAATGAATAGAGGTTATTTATCAATTCTCTAAAGAAGTGAAATATTGTTCTCTAAATTTAACTTAGAATATTTTGATGCAATAACAAATTAGGATTATATTAAAAATCTGTAATATTGTAAATAATTATATAATTTCTATATAAAGATCAAGCTATCTAACATGATTGCAAATTAACAAAAAAAATTTTATAATATATAATTTTACAATTATCAATTATATTTTAAATATTATATTAAATATAAAAGTTTTTAATAGATAATTTAAATTATAAATAAGAATTTGTATATTTTAAATTTATTATAATTATTTAATTTTTTTAAAAAGATTTTTAATTTAAATATTTTTTGAATTTAATAAATTTTAAATTATTTTATACTAACCAAAAAATATATACTTAATATAATACTCCTTATATAATATTTATTAACAAAATAAATAATAAAACTCTTTCTGCTGATCCTTTGACCACACACAAAAAAGATGTTCGCAAAAAGTTTTTATACTTCCTTGCTAATAAAGTCTTAATACTTTCCTTAAAACAACTTGAAGTATAACTTCAAGAGTCACT
>CAJVPT010002968.1:0-16247 GCA_910592055.1 Acaulospora colombiana
AACTAAAATGATCATTTAATTTGGGAGAAATTAAAATAAGCAAGAGAGGAATATAATGCAATGGTAAAACACTTCATCTATTATAGTACTAATAATAATCAGGAGACAAAATTACAAAAATGTCTTGGATGCTCAAAAAAATCAATACAAAACAATAGTTATATTATAAAAAGAAATAAAGAAGGGATCTATACAATATCTTATCTCAATAAAAAGATATCTACTAGAAAAATAGAAGAATTAAAAATTTCTAATTCCAAAACAACACTAGAGAATATAATTATAAAAAGAATTTATAAAGATCTGTATCTTTTCAAGACTTTTTCTCAAAACAGCAAAGTAAACTATATAGATATAGAATCTTAGAAAGAAACTATAATCAGAGAAAATATTAAAGAAGAAGTATATTTAGATCAGTTCATAGAAATACTTCAATGCAATCTAGGATCCAAAGAAAAACTGACCTTTTATTCTAATGGATCACTAATTAATTATGGCAAAGAAGAAATGAAGATAGGTACTATATGAATTCAAATAGAAAACACTTGAAAAGAAAGTAGATTTCAAACAGAAGTAGATAATTGACCATCTTCTACAAGGGCTGAATTGATAACAATTCTAACCATACTCCTAGTAGTTTCCATTAATAGTACAGTTGAAATTTGTATAGATAGTCAAACTTGTATCACTAAATATAAGAAAATAAAATAGGAGGATTTAAAAAGAATATACAAGAGATAGCTAAAAGAAAAAATTTGATCTCAATGGGCATGAATGGCAAAACTAACAAAGAAAAAAATAGTAAACCTGAAGCTTATCAAAGTCAAAGCATATTTCAATAATCCTTATAATAAAGAAGCAAATACTTTAACCAAATAAGTCCTAAAACTCTCATTAATCGAATGGAGAGATCTTAACTTCCACAAGATTATTATAAAGATTAGATATCAAAATATGATCTTAGATGATTCAATCAGACAGTTTATCAAAAATATGAACAACAAAACAATAGTTTATCAGTGAACCCAACAAAACTGAATGAAAAAAAAATAGAGTCATTAGATTTTAGAATAGCAAGACCACATATGAAATCTAGTGTAAAAAAGAATAAAAGATAGTTATATATAAGATATATCCTTCAAAAAATCTTAACAAAAAAGCTTTCTTATCAAACTAACTAATAACGAGCTACCAATATTATATAAATTGGTTACAAGAAAACCTGATATATATAAGCAAATGAAGTATATTGCATGTAGTCAATAGGATAAAATAATAAAACACTTGCTAGAATATCTAGTCTATAAGAATCAACTTCAAGAAGCATGAAATAAAGGAATAGATAGAACTTTCAAAAGCTTTAAACAGCTTCTATAAGAAAGAAAAAAGAAGATTGAAAAAAAAAGTAATAGACAAAATATAAGTAATCAGAAAGAACTAAAAGAGTTTGACAAGTAGATTTCTAAACTAGTAAAACAGATCTCTATAATTAGTCAAGATACTCTAAGTTTTTGTGCTGATCTAATAAGAAAGAATCTCATTTTAAAAATTTCAGATCTAAAATATTATGGTAAATACATAGGAAAATAAACTAGAAAATGAATAATAAAGATACAAAAAAGAGTTGGCAATCAAGTTCAAAAAAGAATTTTAAACATGAGATATAAAAAGATTATTGAATGGGAGCAAACTCAAGGAATCACTAGAAAAGATAAGATAAGAAGATCTCAATTATTTTAGGCCAAAAAATTATATTCTTAACAAGAAAAGAACTACTATCAGAAAAAAAAAAACTAGAAGATAAAAGTCTCAAAAAGATTCTTATAAAAGGATTGGAGTATGGAATAAAGTAGTTGGAATTCTAAACCCAATCAGAACATTAAAAAGTGATCTATAGTAATAACCTGCAAACAATGAAGTTAACAATTAGAAAGGTTTATACCTGAACTACTAATGAAGTGATAAATCACTTCTGAAGTTGTACTTAGAGTTTTAAAAAATTAAAAGCAGAAACAAGTGAGTTAGATAAAGATTTAGCTTTAGCAAAACATTTAATAATGTAAAATAGACAAATGTTTAATAAAATATATATACTTATTCTGACTTAGGAAAAAAAAATAAATAATATATTAAATAAGTTTTTAAACAAATTTAACATTTAAAATAAAATTTAATGAATTTTTAATCTAGATTCATTATTTACTATAATAGTTATTGAAATATTAAATCCAAATTAATATAAAGATTAATAAATAATTATTGAATTATTGATCTAATTATATCCTATCCTAATAGTTAAAAACTTGAAATTTTAAATAATTGATTAAACATTGACTCAATTTTTAAACTAGATCAGTTTTGAATAATGCATTATATTGGTTTTTAAATGATTATATTTTTTAGATGAACTCTTTTATCTAAAAAAATCAAATTAAGAAATATTTATTAAAATATTAAATTTTCTAATTAAATACTATAAAATATTATATAAAAATATAAACTCTTGAAAAAACTTTTTCCACTAATCCTCTAACTAATGATGGGTCTCTAAAGTATTTAACATATAAAATTTCACAAATTATTTATATCCTTTTTTGAAAAACAAAATTTATAGCTCTTCACTTTAATAGGGACAAAAGTTAGAAAATACTATAAATTAATGATTTGAATAATGAAAAACAATTATGGATAGTTTCCTGCAGTAATAATCTGCGGATGATGATATTAGAAGTTGGAAGAGACTTCTATCTGAACTACCAATAAAGTGATAAATCTCTTCCGAAGTTGCACTTAGAGTCCTAGATAAATGTATGACTTTGATAAGTGAGTTAGTTAGAGATTTAGCTTTAGTGACACATATATAATGTATAGCTTACAATTGTTTAATAAAGCATATATAATTAGCTTGACAGAGGATTAAAAAAAAAATATATCATATGGTTTAATCTTTATTGAAAAACTATATAACTATTTACAATATTAAGATTTTTTACATAATAACTAACTTGTTATTGTACTGAAGTATTTTAAGTCAGATCTAGGGGACAATATTTTACTTTTCTAATGAATTGATAAACAATCTCTATTTACTAGATTCATTGTCAACAGTTTGTCACTGTAGATTATCTATAAACTATAAATTACTAAGTTAAGAAAAAAAGGAAAAAAGAAATTAGAAAAGAAAAACAATTAAAGATCCTATCAAAAAGTTTAAAAATAAAGCAATCCTTCTCTCAAAAGCAATCTGTATAATTGAGATAGTTTTCTTGATTCTTTTGAGCCTCAAAAAAAAATCTTATTAGTTACTATTTGTAATATTGAATAAGTCAATCTAACTAATCTTTCATTTAAATAAATATCAGATTGGAATATCTTGAAAAAAGTATTTAGACCTAAATTTTTGTCTATTAAAGGTCTGTTACTACTTGAGAAGATTAAGAAAGAAATAGGATTCACAATTCTAATTACTTATCTCTTAGTCTTTTGATATTATGAATATCTTCTTTAAGGAATTTGAGTTTTTGAAAAGTAAATATTTCTGGAACATTCTTTTTAATTATCAATAATATTATTGAGATATGTGAGTATAATCAATGAAAACTTGTTTACATTCTAAAAACTAATATGTTTTATGTCAATTAATCACTTTTGATAAGGATCTGTGCTACTTAAAATTTAAAATCAAACTGAGATAAACAAAATTCCCCAGAAAACCATGAAAATAAAAGCTTTAAGAGGGCAAAAACAATCAAAAAGGAAGAAAAAAAGTCTTTCCATTGTAACAAAATCTCTATTTCAAAAGTTGAAAAGACTTTCAGATACTTCAACAGTTAATTTTTTTTCTTTTAAAAACTTTCTTGCCATTGATATAAAAGGTATTATTGACTTTCTTGATTATTAAAAGTCAAATTTTTGTGTAAAAAGATTTGTAAATAGAAAAAAAAATATAAATATGACTTTTGAAGTTATACGTCAAGTTGTTTTAATAAAAGTATTAAGACTTTATTAACAAAGAAATAAAAAACTTATTGGGAATATCTTTTTTGTATATAATCAAAGGATCAGTAGAAAGAGTTATTATTAATATATATATGTAGTATATACAGTATATAACATTGAAAATCAGAAAAATATTAATAGTATTTAATTAATTATATATAAATTTTATTAAAATTTATTGAAATATTATAAAAATTTAAAATATTATTTATAAAACAAAATAATAAAAAATAAAAAATATTTTAAATAAATATCTATATGAAGAAAAAAATTTTTTTAGATTCAAATTTTAATTTAAAAAAGTAAATTTAGATATACTTAAAATAGTTTTTATATATAACTTTATTAAAATTTAATTAAATATTATAAAAAGTTAATATATTATTTTTTAAAACAAAAGAATAAAAAATATATAATTATTAAAGAAATTAATTATAAACAATTTTATTAATTTTATATTCAAAAATAATTTTCTCATAATTTTAAATATAATTTTTTTTTGTTAATCACAACTGGTATTAGATGTGGATCTTTTATTAAGAATTAATTTAAATTTGGACTTAGGTCCTTTGGAATAATACCAATTATCTTATATAAACTATATATTTCTATATATATACAGATTAATGATAATCTATCATGGCTTGTCCTAGTTAAATCTACACATTACTTTGAAAATAAAACAGACTTAACTAGGGGCTAGTGATTGATAACAGTTATAAATAGTACTATTAGAATAGTTGATATATCTGTTTACTATAGATTTCTTATATACTATATTTATACTAACTTATACACTAGATTGAATTTGCAAAGATTATTTTAATTACTCAGATACCTTAATACTTTTTACTTGAACCTCAGAAAGGATTCCTTTCTTCTTTGTTACTACTTGTGGCATCACAAACAAAATCCTATTTGATAAGTCCTTCATTTAAATAAACACCGGATTGAAATATTTCAAGCTAGAATAGTTAGGTTCCAGAGTTTGCTGGTATAGTTTTTGATTAGAGATTATTAAACAATTACTGCAGTCCTAAAAATGAGGTCCTAGGTTTTTTTTTTCTATCCAGTGTAGGCATAAATTATATAACTAGACTAGAGGCCTTTCTTCATGCAATTCTTGTAGTAGATCTATTTTAGCCTGGCAATTAACAAAAAGATCAGAAGTCCCATTTTCATGCAACCTGATTATTTTTTTTTCTCTTAGTCCTTAGATGGTATTGAACTTTAAATCTTGTGACTGTAATCTGGGAGTACTACCACTGTATTATAGATTTATAGATCTTCATATATAAATTTTTTTTTTTGAGTACTCGTAGCCAGGCTAGATTGTAAGTTTATTAATCAATTAAAAATATATGTACATTTTTTATTTGAGTAACATAATACATACAGTACTACAACTAAACTATTATTCTAATCTAACTAACTCATTATAAGCATAAAAGCCTTCAAGTTCAACCTTGAGAACAATATTTCACTTTGCAATGTCTTTGGGTGAAAACCCTCCTAGTCCACTACATTATTGTTAGCAAATTGTCACTGCTATATGTCTGATCAAGCCATTGAATTACAGAAAACTACAAAAGAATGGGTTGAAAAAAGGGAAGGAAGAATATCTAAAAAAATTTAAGTAGACAACAAGAAAATGAAAGAGTAAAAATTGAAAAAAATATTTTCAGTTTCCTTCAAAAACCTGCTTCTCAAGACCTCTTCTTAATAAGAAATGCTTAATTGAAATATTTTTTCTTTTCTTGACTATCTAAGAAACTTATCCATTCTTGATATTGATTTTCTACTTGTGTACTGTTTGAAGAGACTTATCATCTAGTAGGAGCCTTTATTTCCAGAATATACTTGATCCCAGCCTTCTTTAGGCAGTGATTTTTTATTCACCTGTGGTAGATAGACAACTTATGATGGATCCCAGGTTCTTATATAATCTAGTAGGGACTAAGTCATATTGTTTCAGTATAATACCTTCTAGCAGCCATGTCTAATTAAAGAAATTTTACTAATATATATCTTCCATTATCCAAAAAACCAGATTCCTCAATAATTTTTTTGTCTTGTAATGGTGGGAGAGTCTCAAGAGTGGTGGGGATCCTCATCGATTGTGATATCCTGCAACAACTTTTGAGAAAATGCATTCTCAACTGTAACCAAAGGGTTGGAGTTTAATATGAACTAGAAACTGTTCGGTCTTATTGCCTGACCGGGATAAAAAGGAAACCTTGATCTTGAACTTTGACTGATTGGAATAATAGAAAAGAAAGACCTCAGCTTGAACAAATGGTAGCTTTTTCATCACCTGGAAACTTGTTGCTCATATCTTATTGATCTCATGGTACTTGATTTATAGGTTAACACAATTGAAGAAGTAGGACAAATATAAGGTATCAATCAACTCTTTCTATTATCAATGACATCATTAAAACATATGAGGTGACCAATAGGAGCTTGTTTACATTCAGTTACTAATGTGTTTCATATTAACCAATCAGATGCCAGGTGATATTGTGCTACCAGAAATTCAGGATCAAACTGAAGTAGGCAAAATTCCTCAAGAAAACCGTGAAAAACAGTAAACACTTTAAGAGGATATAAGACAATATGTGAGAAAGTAGATAATAAGTCTTTCCTTACTAACAAAACCTCTATTTTTTGTTACTTCTACAGTAGCTCTACAAGGTGACACTCAACTTGTCAGTTCTTTTACTTCCTAGAACTTTCTTGCCCTTAGTAGAGGAAGTGCATACTTGAGTCTTTTCAGATTATTAGAGGCTCAAATTTTTATTCAAAGAAGTTTATAAACAAATAAAGAAGGATAGAAGAGATACATAAAGACAAGCTTCAAATTGTTTTAATGAAAGTGTAAAGACTTTATTAGCAAAGAAATATAAAACTTCTTGTGAAGATCTTTTTGTGTGTAGTCAGAGGATCAGTAGAAAGAGTTAGTTTTTATAGGTCTTCATATATAATTTTTTTTTTTTAACCCTCTGTTAGGCTAGTTATATATGCATTATTAAACAATTGTAAGCTATATATTATATATGTATTACTAAAGTTAAATCTCTAACTAACTCACTCATCAAAGTCTTATATTTATCTAAAACTCTAAGTACAACTTCAGAAGTGATTTATCGCTTCATTGGTAGTTTGGGTGAAAACCCTTCTAACTTTTAACATCATCGTCCACAGGTCACTGCTGTGGATCACTGCACAATATTCTGACAAGGATCAAAACTCAACCACTTTATCCCATATTTAATTCTGTTTCTTATAATTTCTACAAGGTTTTTGTTTTCACTCTCTTTCATTTCTTCTCTTTGTTTTGTACTTTTGTGATTAGGATTATTTTGCGGGTCTTGCCTTCTTGCTTCCTAGGTCTTCTTATATTTTGCTCTTCTATCAATTCTTTGTTCTTGTTCCCATTCAATGATCTTTTCACATCTCATATTCCAGACTTGTTTTCAGATCTGGTTGCAAATCTTCTTTTGTACTTTTAAAATCTATTTTTTTGCTATTGTTCCTAGCTTTTTTCTATAACAGTTTAGATTAGCAGCTTCTTTGATTGCATTATCTTCTACTAATCCTATGCAAAAGTTAAAAGTGCTTGAACTGGTTTACAAGATTGATTCTATTAGTCTGAAGGTCTATTTATCTAATTCACATTTTTCTCTTCTATTGTTAACTACTAGTCGTACCATTTTTTTATCTGCTTCTCTCTTATGTTCTTGATATAACTTGTCAAATTCTTTAAGTAAAGTCTCAAATCCTTTTTGCCATGTCACTAGGATCTTAATCTTATGACTAGAGCATTCTAATAAGTGTTTTATTGTCTCTTGATGCTAATTGTATGCTATACATCTTACTTGCTTATATAGGTTTAGTCTTCTTATTACTAGCTTACTTAAGGTAGATAGTTCATTATTGGTTAATTTAACCAAGAAACTTTTTCTCTATATGCTTTTGAAGGAGATATCCTATGTATTTCCATCCTTTAACCTATTCTATACTAGATCCCATAAGTAGGTTTGATGCTTGTGAACTTGATAATGCTATTTTGTCTCTGTTTTGTGTTGCTGTATCTATAATAGAGCTATTAATCTTTTATTAATTTATTTGATGAACTGTCGTATTGGACTGTCTACCACTTCTTCTTGTCACATAGTTTCTGTAGATATCTTGCTTGATTTGAGACTCTTCCATTCTATTGCTGGTAGCTTTAATGCCTCTTTGGTTAATTGGTCTACTTCTTCATTCCATAGATCATTAGAATGGATTTAATCTTGGTCAAAGTTGGTTGAATATACTTTTTCTTTACAAGATCTAGCATCCACACCCATAATGACCAATTCTTTTCTTTTAGTCATATTTTGTGTGTCATCTTCAGATCTTCTTTCTCTAGCTTTTTTCATTTAGAGATGCAGACTTGACTATTTGTGAAGATCTCGATAATACTGTTTATCAGAGCTACCAAAGCTATTGTAATTAGTGTCACCAGTTCTACCCTTGTAGATGAGAGCCAGTTTTTTTCTCATATTTGAAATTTACTTCCTTTTCCAGCTCCTTCTATTTGTATCCATGCTGCACCCATTTTTGCATTCTCATTTCCATAATTGATTAAGAATCTATTGAAGTAGAAGGTCAGTTTCTCCTGTGATCCTTGATTGCACTGGAGAATTTCAAGCAGGTGATCTTAATATACTTCTTGCTTAACATTGTCTCTGAGTATTTCATATTTCCAATTTTTTATTAATACTTGTTCCATTTTTTCAATTTGGTTATTTGTTGGATTTTGGGTTTTTGGGATTATACTCTTAATAATTATACTATCTAGTTCCAATAGAGAACAAGAAACTTTTAGTAATTGTACTCACCTAGTATTTTTTTGATAGTTTAAGAATAGTATAGTATAAATCAAATCTGATTTTATTTTTATATTACATTTATTTCCATTTCTATTGTTTAGTAAGTATTCTACATATTTGATAAAAACTGTTTCTAGACCATTTTCTGTTTCCTGATGGTTAAAATGATGAATTATTGCAGTACCTTGGTTGTTCTCTTGAATCAGTTTTCCCTATACTATTTGTTGATTATCTTTTTAGGCAATTATCCAGGTTTTCTTTTATTTATCTTTGCCAGGTTCAGGTTTAGGGCATTTTGATAGCCATTTTTCTTCCCATTCCTTTTTCCAAAGTGTTGTGAAATCTTCTATACTTTCTTTAGTTATGGTTCTTTATAGGATATCATACTATCCTGGGATAGGGCCTTTGCTAGTATGCTGGGTAAGTTGAATCATTCTTCACTTTTTGAACTTTGTAGGATTTTGGTTTAGTAGCTAGTCTATATATATTAGCCTGTTATTTTACAAAGATAGTATTGCCTTTCTATATTCTTCTATTGTTAGGTATTCTTGAATTGGACTATTGTCTTTGATCTATTCAAAAATATCATTCCACTTCCAGCTCTGGAAAGTTAGTCCCAAATCTTTGGTTAACTTTAGAACTTGCAATATAAAATTTCTTTTATTATTGAGGTGATCTAGGAATTCACATGAAAGAAGATTGTGAGGCTCCCAGTGTTTAATCTGTGCTTGTTTTAACCTGATGATTGTAGTAAGCCTTGCTAGATCCTGATCCTTTATTCTATTACAGAGTCTGATTATTTGGCTTTCTTTTTGAAGCATCCATATACTTTTAAGATTGTATATCATTGGATAGTGAATCATACTATTGAGGATAGATCTACATAAGGCTGCTTTGTTCTTGAAAAGCTTGTGATATACTACTGTCAAGTTATTGTATATTTTCTAGAACAATATGCTATGCTGTATTCTAAACTCTATTCTTGGAATCAATACTCTATTTAGTATATAAAGGGCTTGCTTATCAATCAATTTCTTGTTTTTGAGAACTTTCATAACAGTATTAATTTCTTTTAAGACCCTTTCTTTGAGTTCGATTGCAGTTTTCTGATTGTCTGTCCATATTTCCAGGAATCTTGCTTGCTTTCTTCTATCTAACTCTCTAACTACTTCTTTGTTGATTTCTACATGAACTTCTTCTAAATAGTGATTAAAATTATTAATAATAACCAAAACTGACTTGTTGCTATTGATCTAAGAGTCATTTGCTTTGTAAAAGATCCTTGCTATTTCTAAAATCTTTTCTATATCTTCTTTGGACCTTGTTATCTATGTGGTATCATTCATAAAAGCTATGGCTACATGTCTTGATTCTTGCTTTTTAGTGATGGTATTATTTAGATCAGGATTTCATAAAACTTCCATTTTGTATTCCTGTTCTATGTCTTCTTGGATTTTGTATAACAAAGGATCATAAAAAATTCTTCACATCAGTAGTGAGATAGTTTCTCCTTGGTCTATTCCATCTCCTGCTCTTATTGGTTCTGTGTGATCATTCTCAAATATTACTTTGAACTCCCTATTTTGAAATAGACTCATTATGATCTTGATAAAACTTTTGGATGCTTTGATTCTTTCCATTGCTTTGATTAGCATTTCTAGACTAATGGTATCATATGTCTTAACTGTGTCTTGAAAGAGTATCCACAGCTCTTTTTTATTTTCTCTTGCATCTTCACAAATGTTATTGAGAATTTGGTTGGGTTCTACTATACTCTCTTCTGGCAATCCTATATAGTTAAGACCCCTAAGAATATTGTTGATCTTGTAAATGTTTTCTATTCTGGTAGTTAGAATTTTGGTAAAGCACTTTCTGATAACTTCCAGTAGTACGATTGGTCTTGTATTTGCTAATTCGCACCCCCATAGTTTTGGTTTAACTATTGGGTATATCTGACTTTGTTTCTAACATATAGATGTAACTTCCCATCTTAAGAAGGTATTCAGCATTTTTCATAAGTATTCTTTTCCTTCTTGACTCAATTTTTTTAGCATTTTATAGATAATCTGGGATTTTCCTAGAGCTTTGTTATTTGGAAGCACACAGAGAGTTTCTTTCAGTTCTTCATATATTATTGGTTCTAGAAGATCGTCATACTATATATCTTGGATGCACTGCTTAGGATCATATTTCTTTTTTCACTCTTCAGTAAGATTGGCAAAGTTGGCATCTCATTTCTTAAAGGTCTCTTGATAGTATCTTCTTATTTCTTTTTTAATTTCTTTTTTGTTTGTCATTATGTATTCCATACTATCTTGCTTGACTTTAACCTGGTCAAGTACTATTTTGCTTCTTTCTTTATTTGTTAGTGAGTTTACTATCTTCTTTTGATTGTGTTTGAGATTATCACATCTTAGTTCTAAAGCTGATTTGATCTTCTCTTTTACTTTTTTAGCTTCTAAGTTTCACTTATAAACTTGAGCCCTTCTATTGTATCTTGAATATCTTTTTTCAAGGGTATTCAAGGAATATTAAAGATGCTGTATTGGATACAATAGTTTTCTATCTGATGATGTGGATCATGGATAGCATTATGTTTTTCAATAGCTATACTGAGCTCCTGTACCTTTGTTATTTCTTTTGATGTCTCTGCTTTCTTAAAGACTGTTTTTAATTGAAGAGCTCTTCTGTATCGCATAAATTCTGAACTATATTTGTATTGTTTCTTCTTATTTGATACCAGTATTTTGATTTCTAATTTGTTAAAAGCTGCCCTAAAAATTAGATCTTTGAAGGTTTTCCGGATTTTATTTGCTAGTAGTTCTCTTTCATCTTCATTAAGTTCTTTATTGAGCATAGGTTCCAAGGAAGTTTTGAGTTTATGGTTCAGGCTTTTTCGAAAGAAATGCCATTGTTCAGGGGATGTTCTTTTTAAATCAATCCTTCATATTTTGGATGTTGTGCAGTGTTTAATGATCTTGTTTCTTGTGAATAGATTATCATTATATAGGATTATTAAAAGCATAGTGTGATTACTTCTGGTAGTTTCTTTTATGTCTTGATTGTTGAATCATAGGATTGTATATTTTGCCAAGCTTTGTGATATCCATATGAAATATATTCTACTACTGCTTGTGGCATCTTGTCTTGTAGGAGTTTTGTTTTTCTTTTCCCATATTGCCTGTATATCTAAAAGAACTCATTCATTAAGAAAGTTAAATAGAGAAATTTCAGATTACCATGAGGGTCTGAAACATGCCCTGGATAAGGATGCTCTATCCTTTGATGAATTGTATGCTGCATTAAAGTCATCCATTAAAATTGTGTAAAAGCCCTCCCATGTTTTTCTCTAATATAGCTTATTAAATTGTCTTGTACTTTCTTATATCTATGTTTATCTAATGGGATTTAAATCTGTATAATGCAGATTTTATTCTTCTTTGTCAACATGTTGATGGCAATTATGTAACTATCTGTCTTCTCTATTGATACTACTTGTTTTTTGAGATCTTTTCTTATTAGTAGACTTACTCCTGCACCATATGGAATATTTTTGTTGATACTATAAAAGTGTTTGTATTCTTTCTGATTACTAAAAGTCCATTTTGCATTACTGTGCATTAGCTTGATCTTGCACAATCTTATTATCTCTATGCCTTGTTCACTTATATCTTCTATAAGACTATATTGATTAGTTATATCGATGATATCCTTTATATTATGTGTACCTATTCTTATTATTCTTTTTTCAATGTCATTTTCCTCATCTCTATTATTACTTTACTTCTCTTTTTCTTTTTCTTTTTTATTCAAAAAGTTGATTTTTTCACTTTGTAAAAATTTTCCTAGATTCAAATTATCTAATTGTATATTGTTATACCAATAATACAGGCTATCAAAAGCTTCGAGGCTAATCTGAAACCAAAACAGATTCAAATTGATCTTAAGAAATACCTAAAGATAGGTTCGGGAAACTATATATAGAACTAACAAACATTATAACAGAAAAAACATTAAAAAACAGCTATTTTCCTTTTTTCTTCTTTTCCATCAATATTAGTGCTAGTGGAGTCTTGACACGCTAGCACCTACTAAGGTGGACTGCAGCAAGTTACAGGGTTTCTAGTAATAGAATACTGAGTCATAGTGTTTTTTTCCTTTCATAAATATATAGACTTGCAATTAAATTTGCATACATAAGCCTGTATTAATGAATAAATAAAAACTCAATGGCAGGACTTTGCCAGTTAAAAAAATAATAATAATAATAATTATACACTGTTATACTCTTTTTGTTGATATTTGTCCTCCTTTGAAATTTCTATTGGGAATAAACTGGACTTGTTTTCCTTCTTATTATCTTGAACAACTGGTGCACCTTTTTAGAAGTGATTTGCTCCTCTTCTACTGTATCTTATTTATCTATTAGAAGCTGTTCTACCCTCTAGTCTGGCTATTCTATTACTTAACTTTTTTAAGTTGTTTAAGATACAGTATAGTGGATCTTCTTTATTTTCTGTTTCTGTATTTGATATACTGTATACTTGTCAAAACTATTGTACTGGCTAGTCCTTGAGTTGCCAATAGATTCTCTATTACTTCTTATGGCTGGATTCTTAAGTCTTTTATTATTTATTTATCTTCCCCTACCAGTTTAAGTTTTATAGAATCTTCTTTGATCTCTTAGAGATGGATTTCTTGGATGTTACCTTTTTGGAGGTCGATGATTCTTACTATAAGAGAAGGAGGAACTAATTGATTCATTGTCGGATAATAAATCTATAGATGCCTTATTGTCTATTTCAACTTTTATATTTTATGCTTTGGCTCTTTTTCTTTCAGCATCATAGGTTTTTTTATTTTCTGTTACTATATTTTTTACACTCCATAATAGGCATAGCCCTTGTAAGAAAATATGTTGTTTACAGGCCTTGTTGAGAGCCTCTCTTGATGCAAAGCACATGACTGTAAAGTTTTGTTTCTTTAGTATAAAGGAATTTCTTGGAGTGTAACATGCTTTTACTTCTGTACCATTGAGTGCCCTGGCTATCAAACTTGAATAGGACTTGTTTGTGCCTAGTAGTCTTGCAAAGTTTTTGTTTCTTTCTATTAAAATGTCATTAATTTTTCTGTCTATCAATTCTTTTCTAGAGAAGATGGCTCCAGTAGTTTCTGTTTCTAAGGGAGTCATCCATAATATTTCTGGGTTTATCTATGTCACTTGATATAAACCTTGACCCTTGTTTTTGTTTTGACCTTGTAGATATGTATATTTTGCACCTCACCATATCTTTTGAGATATTCTTTTATAAGGTGTTGTAAAGTTTTGTATGCTATATCTATTAGGCTAATATGCTATATATTCTCTTTCTCTTTCTCTTTTATTGATTGAAAGATCTTTTCATCAAATATCTCTATATTTTGTGTTAGGTTGGTATGCTTGTTTTCAAGTTGTTGTAAACTGAATGCTTCTTCCTTTTGGTTTATCTCTTCTAAACATTTGAGAAGATCTTTTTCTTCCTCCAAATGGAAACTCAACTATTCATTTCCATTGATAAATTCTTTGTCAAAAAAGGTTGCACTTGTTTCATAACAGTTTCAATATACTACTCAAGTATGCCTTGGTTTCTTCTTTATTATTCCCTGAAATATTAATTATCATTACCTCTACTTTGTATTTATCCTTTTTGTTTATAAAATAGGGATTTAGTATTGAAGTTGCTTGTCTGTTTCTTGTAGTGTAAGAGCTACACTCGCTTATATTATGGTCTTAAATTTTGTCTTTAAGAGTTTCTGCTTTTATTTCCTTCTGTTCTTGACCTTTCACCATTGTTATTTCATTATCTAATATTGATTCATTTTCTACATCAGTGGTAATCTCCATTAGAATGGATGGTGTTTTTATTTACTTTTCTTTGATTATATCCAGGTATCTATTTTCTATATAGGGTTGAAGTAGATCCTTTTCCTTTTTCTTTCCTTTATGTCAAAGAAAGGTGATATATTATATAAGGATTCATTTCTTATGAAATGTTGTATTATCTATTTCTAGGATTTTGGCAATAATACTGTTCAGTATGATACATATTTCTGGAGTATCTGCCATCATGCCATTATGATTGATCATACCTTTTTGTTTGGTAATTTGTTGCATAACCCATAGTTTATCTGTTTCATCATGCTTTTTTGCCATTGGACTAGCATATCAATAATATTGTCTTCTCTATTATTTACTATCTGAAGTATCTACTTTGTTTTATTTATGATAGGATATATGTGTGGATTGATATTATTGTCATATTATTGTGTTGTATTATAAATAGTTATGTGAACAGATTAATATGTGTCCTTAGTACTATCTTAGTAATTGTTGACAAGCTTTTATGTGTAATACTTATTGTTTTTGACTATAATTTTGTTTTTGTATATATCGTAATCTTGTTTTGATTAGGCATATGTCATTTCTCCTTTTTTGCTTAGGTTTTTTACCTGTTTATATTGACTTTGTTGTATTTTTTACAGACCCTAACGCTCTGTTTATGTTGATTATTTTCTATTGTGATAGTTGTATTTGATGATCTTACTAATTTAAATTACACTTGTTATATTGTTATGATAGACTTTTGTCAAACTTATTTTGATAACAGCTTTATACACGTGTATATGTTTGCATTATTCTGATAATGTGTTTTAGTGTATGTGAAGATGGGATATGTATATTAGGTTGTTTAGACTTTAGAGAACTTTGATGTTCTTTTGAGTCTTAAAGAATTTGAGGTTTGTTTAATTTATCGAGCAAATCTATTTGCTTTAAGATTTCTTGTAGTATCAATAAAGGTATCAACCTGCACTGACCTGGCTACAAGCTCTGTGAAGTTAATATTGGCTTCCCTTTTCTGACTGTAAATCAGTTTAAGTTGACCTATTTTCTTCTCTTTGGCAAAGAGAATATAGTTAAGATTATGCTTTATGTTATATTTTTCCTCAGTAATCACTAGACTAGAGCTATGCATGAAATGTTGTTTTCTATGCTAAGATATTTACTATGTGTTAGTGTTGTAAGAAAGTATGTGTCTTGAGTTATATATATTGCCTCTTTCCTTGAGTATATTACCTAAAAAGGAAATTTTTAAAAATCTGAGGGATTTGTGAAAAGAGTTTTTTTTATATTATAGATCTTTGTATATAAATTTTTATATTAAATTATAATAAATTTATATATATGATTTACTATAACTAATTTTAAATTTGAATTTTTTTATAAATATAATTTTTTTTTAAAAAAATAATAATGTAATATATTTATAAGTTCTAAGTAATTTTATTTTATAAGTATTCAAGAACATATATTTAAAATTTTATTTAATTTTA
>CAJVPT010002969.1:0-16246 GCA_910592055.1 Acaulospora colombiana
AGAATTAGCTTTAGCGTCTCATATTATATGTACAGCTTACAAATGTTTAATAAAACATACGTAACTAGCCTGACAGAGGGCAAAAAAAAAAAAAAAAAAAAAAAAAAAATAAGAGTACATATATATGATCAATAATTATCCTTATAGTAGAATTAATTATATCTGGTTCATAACTAATATTAGTCAAGAGAACCTAAATAATTTTAAAAATATTTCAATAAAATCAGTTACAAATAGCAATCACACTCTTCTCCTAATTAAGCTAACAAATAACAACTTATTGAAAGATAAATAGCATCAAAATCAGAAAAGAACATAAGACAAAAAGATCACAGATTCTGTCAATTTAATACCAATGCAATGGAAATCATTTAAACAATAGACTAAAATCAAAATAATAGAATATGACTAACTATATTTATACTTTAAAAATTCAACCTGAACCTAAACAAAGCTGAATCAGGCATGACAGGAACTCGAAAATATTCTTATCAAAGGTTTATATAGAACTTTCAAAAAAAAATAAATATATTCAACATCAAATAAGAAAAGATTTAACTTGCCAATTAATGAACAAGAGTATAAAGCTTATAGAGAGGTCAACAGAATCTATTACTTGCTAAAAAAGACTTATTACAGTTGGGATGCAAACATTAAAAATAAACTTATATAAGTAATTAATAAACTCTACTCTCTATACAAGAAAACAGAGGATTGGGATCTTACAGCTCCTCAGTTCTTAGAAGAAATTCAAGTATAGCTCAAGCACATCTCCAATATCTAACATATACTAATAATAGACTGTAAAGGAAAAGAGTTTATATATTGTCAACCTATCCAATTCACCTCTTAGAAATCAGATAGAGACAGAGAACTAGTGCAGGGAAACATCAAGTTAGATTTCTAATGTGATATGCAAAAGTTCCTAATTTGGACAATAATAAATAAAGAGGTTTATCACTGGTGATTTAGGCAGGAGAGGCAGGACAATAATTTTGGGTTAAAGGGAATTTTATTGTTGGATAAATCCTGAGGAGTCTCCAGAGGGAGAATTTTCTCCTTTAAATACATAATTAAGTTATATGATATTTGAGAATATAAACTAAGATAAATAATAATAATAATAATACTATTAGTTTCGCTGGACTATTAAGCTATGTTATTTTGAACAGAACTCAAATATCCTTCAAAAATAATAGTTACAAGTGATAAACTAAGATTATAGAATATTCTAGAGTACTTTATGCTAAGTTTGCTAATAGCAAAATCGACTATCAATGTTCTAGAAGTGTTCTAGAAGATCTTTACTTTCAGATGACCAAAAGGATCGTAATATGTTGATCTGAGGTACTGGGATCATCCTGGGTACTAGGGAGATCATATGGCGAAATTTTATAGCTCAACAATATAAAGCTCCTTAAATGCATTATAAGAGATCAAGAAAAATCATACAGATGCATCATATTATATCAAAGAAACTCGAAATAGAACAACAGATTCCTATATATACAGAAAGAAGCTACAAATGTAAGGAAGATGATACAATAGGAATAGGAGTCTTATTTCTTCCCAACAATGAAAAACAACTGGAGCTTACCACATTTACCGGTCAAGGATCAGCTTACAGATCAAAAATATTAGTAGTCATAATCGCATGTATAACAGCTGGAAAAAGAAAATCATTGATCATACATACTGACTCACAAATGCTCATCCAAGACTATAGCAAGATAATTAATCACCAAAAAGTAACCAAAAGTCAAGAAACACACATGTTACTTAACCTCTGGCACATAACTAACAATCTTCTACAAAAGATTATCTGGAACAAAACATTAAAGAAAGATGACAACCCCCTCCACAAAAGAGTAGATACACTAGTACACAAGGTAGCAATAGACGACAATACCAAAAACACAAACACTGTTCTCAGCATATGCCTAGAAGAAAACTACCTACAACCCTACTTCAATAACAATATGGAAATCACCCAATCCATTAGAAGAACTATTAAGCAAATTTACCAAGCATGACTAACAATGGACTGGAACAATCTCAATAGAAATGCTGACCTGGATCAACAGATCTGTAAGGAAATAGATTGAAAAGCCAGTCTCACATTCAGCCATCCTACAATATTAACAGACCCACAAACAGACAGTTGAAATCACCAACAATGTATCTTCTCAATCAAACTATAGAACAGAGAGCTACCAACATTGGACAAATTACAAAAGCACTACCCAAACATATATAAAACTGCTAAATGTTATAGCTGCACTAATATAGAAAACAATGATTACCTATTTATTTGTCTACAGCATAGAATTAACATATATTAAGAAATCAACAAAAACATATACAGAGAACTACAATACAGGAAAAATGAGAAATCCTCTCTGATCACACATACAAAGATAGAGCTCAGTACAAAAGACCTGAAAACCTTTGCACTCAGGAGAGGCATTAGTAAAGTCATAATCAATCTTATCATTGAAAGCATCGATCAGAATAAGCTTACCGATACACTAAAAAGTATCACAAGCTACACAAGATTTCTAATGTTCAACATATAGAATGACAGATATAGAAGAATGACACAATGGGAAAGAGACATGAAAATCAACAAGACCTTCATAAAGAAGAAAGAAAAGAAAAGCTATAAAAACAATCAAGAATACACCACATCAAGTAGATCTCAACTAATTGACATGATTAATATAATTAGTAATATCCTCAAAAGAAAACATAATATCTTTCATATTCTTTGTAACAGTACTAATGAAGCCTAGATATGTTAGTTCCTAACGGGAGCAACAAGCCGTAAAGGATTCTCAAAATAAATTAGCTTTTTAATAGATTAATATAAAGTATACATAAAGAAAAAAGAAATAGTAAATATGATTATTATTTCAAGTAATATGTACTATATTAAAATTAATAAAGTAGGCCTGCTTACAATTATTAAAAATAATAATAATAATAATAATAATCCAAACTCAATATTTTGATTATTTTTTAAAAATTTTAAATTATGATTCTTTTTTTTTTTTTGTATACTCGTAACCAGGCTAGATTGCAAGTTTATTAATCAATTAAAAACATAAGTATATTTTCATTCGAACAGCATAATACATACTACAGCTAAACTATTCTTCTAATCTAATAAACTTATCGTAAGCATAAAAGCCTCTAAGTTCAGCCTTGAGAACAATATTTCGCTCCACAGTGTTTTTGGATAAAGACTCTCCTAGTACACTGCATCATTGCTAGCAGGTTGTCACTGTCATATGTCTGACCAAGCCGCTGGATTATATGAAAATACAAAAGGATAGATTGAAAAAAGAGAAGAGGGATATCTAAAAATGTCTAAGCAGACCAGAAGAAAATAAAAGAGTAAAAAATGAAAAAAAAATATTTCTAGCTTTCTCCAAAGACTTGCTTTTCAAGATCTCTTTTCAATAAGAAATACCCAATTGGAATATCTTTTCTTTTTCTGACTGTCTGAGGAATTTATTTATTCTTGATCTTGATTTCCTTCTTGTGTACCATCTGAGGAGACTTATCGCCTAGTAGGAGTCTTTACTTTCAGGACACATTTAGTTCCAACCTTCTTTGGACAGTGATTTTTTATCTACTTGTGATAGGAGTGCGACTTATGATAGATTTCAGGTTCTTATATGACCTAGTAAAGACTAGGTTATATTGTTTCAGTATGATATCTTACAGCAGCCACACCTAGTTAAAGAAATTTTACTGGTGTATATTTTCTATTGCCCAAAATAATCTTTCTCTAAAGATCTTTTTGCTTCACAATAATGAGAGAGTATCAGAAGAGCAGTGGAGATCTTTATCAATTGTGATATCCTTAAACAACTTCTGAGAAAATACATTCTCAACAGTAATCAAAGAGTTGAAACTTAGCATGGACTAGAGACTGTTCAGTCTTATTGCCTGATCAGGATAAAAAGGAGACCTTGGTTTTGAACTTTGCCTGACTGGGATAATAGAAGAGAAAAACCTCAGCTTGAACTAATAGTAGCTTTTTCACCACCTGAGGACTTGTTGTTTGTATCTTATTGGCCTCATAGTACTTGATCTGTAGGTTAATCCAATTGAAGAAGTGGGGTAGACATGAGGCACCAATCAACTCTTTCTATTACCAATGACATCATCAGAACACATGAGGTGACCAATAGAAGCTTGTTTACATTCAGTTACTAATGTGTTTTGTATTAACCAATCAGATGTCAGGTAACATTGTACTATCAAAAATTCAAGATTAAACTGAGGTAGGCAAAATCCTCTAAGAAAATTATGAAAAACAGTAGACATTTTAAGAGGGTACAAGACAGTATGTAAGAAGGTGGGTAATAAGCCTTCCCTGTTAACAAAACCTCTATTTCTTGTTGCTTTTAGCTTTGTAAGGTAACACTCTACTTGTCAGTCCTTTTACTTCCTAGAATCTTCTTGTTCTTAGTAGAAGAAGTACATACTTGAGTCTTTTTAGGCCACTAGAGACTCAAGTTTTTATTCAAAGGAGTTTATAAACAAGTCAGGGAGGGTAGGAAAGATACATGAAGACAAGCTTCAAGTTGTTTTAATGAAAGTATAAAGACTTTATTAGCAAAGAAGTATAAAACTTCTTGTGAATATCTTTTTTTATATATAGTCAGAGGATCAGCAGAAAGAGTTTTTTAAATTATAATTTATTATTTATGACTAATTATATTAAAAAACTTCTTTCTAATTTATTTATATTACAATTTAATGAAATTTGTTTTTGGTCTGATTCAGGACCTTATTTTTATTTTTTTGAATTAATGCATTATATTTTTAATTGACTACTTTCTATTTATAATAAAAAAATTTTATTCAACTATTTTGTTGAATATCATGGCAAAAATATTGTTAATAGTCATTTTGGTGTACTATCAAAATGGTTTGTTGAAGGTGAAACAGTATAAAATATTTGTACAATTGAAAAATTAATTAATTGATTTAAAATTAAAGTACAATTTTATAATAATATTTCTTTTAATATTTATTCTTGAACAAAATATCAAAAATATATTTATAAATTAATTATAAATAATTTTTATTCATATTTTTCTATTTTAAAAATTAATAAAAAATTATATGTTTCTACTCTTAGTACTTTTAATGATATAGATTATAAAAAATTATATTTAAAATAAAAATTATAAAAGATAAAAAAAAAAAAATAAAATATGTACTATTAAATAAAAATAAAGATAATAATTGTAATATTTTAAAAATAATGGAAATTAAAAATAGATAAAAATTGCTTATTAGAGTAGAAAATATATACAATTTATTTTTTTATAGAAATATAATATAATAGTATAAAGTAGAACCTAAAGTATAGGTAAAAAAAAAACACTTTGCAAATCTCTCAGATCCTTGGAAATTTCCTTTTTAGATAATAACTCAAGACATATACTCTCTCATAGTATCAATATACAGTAGACATCTTAATATAGAAAACAAAACTTTGTGCATAGCTCTAGTTTAGCGACCACTGAGAAAAAAATAACATAAAGTATAACCTTGACTCTCTTCTCTTTGCTAAAGATTAGAAAACAAGTTAATATAAACTAATTCACAGTCAAAAAAAATAAGCCAATATTAGCTTCATAGAGCTTGTAACCAGATTAGTATAGATTGACACCTTTCTTGATACTATAAGGAGTTCTAAAACAAATAGATTTGCTCGATAAATCAAGTAAACCTCAAATCCTTCAAGACCCAGAAGGATATCAAAGCTCCACAAGGTCTAAACAGCCTAATGTACACACTCCATCTCCATACACATCAAAGCACATTATCAAAGTAGATCTAATATGTACATACAGTATATATAAAGTTGTTATCAAAACAAGTTCAATAAAAGTTTATTACAACAGCATAACAAGAGTAACTTAAATTGGTAAGATTATCAAACAACTACTATAATGAAAAGTAATTAATATAAATAGAGTATCAGAGTCTATAAAAATATAACAAAGTTAGTATAAACAGGTAAACAACCTAAGTAAAAAGGAAGAAACAATATATGTCTAATCAAAACAAGATTAAGACATATATAAAAACAAGGTAATAGTAAAAAAATAACAAGCATCATATATAAAAGCTTGCCAACAATTACTAAAATAGTACTAAGGACACATATTAATTTGCTCATATGACTATTGATAATACAATACAACAATATGACAATAATATTAATCCATATATATATTTTATCATAAATAAAGCAAAGTAAATAATTCAGATAGTAAACAATAGAGAAGACAATATTATTGACACACTAGTCTAATTGGCAAAAAAATATAATGAATCAGGCAAACTATGAGTCATACAACAAATTGTTAAATAAAAAGATATGACCAATTATAATAGCATAATAGCAGACACTTCTGAAATATATATCAAGCTGGATAGCATTATCGTCAAAATTTTAGGAATAGATAATATAACATTTCACAAGGAATGAATTCTTATACAACATATTACCTTTCTTTGATATGAAAAAAATGGAAAGAAAGAGGATCTGCTTTAATCCTATATAGAAAATAGATACCTGGATATAATTAAAGAAAAATCAACAAAAACACTATTCATTTCAATGGAGATCACTACTGATATAGAAAGTGAATCAATATTAGATAATGAAATAACAATGGTAAAAGATCAAGAACAAAAGAAAATAGAAGCAGAAACTCTTAAAGGCAAAATTCAAGACCATAATATAAGTAAGTACAGCTCTTACACAACAAGAAACAAGCAAGCAATTTCAACACCAAATTCCTATTTTATAAACAAAAAGAGCAAATACAAAGTAGGATCAATAACTGTTAATATTTTAGGAAACAATTAAGAAGAGATCAAGACATACTTGGATAGCATATTGAAATTGCCACAAAACAAGCACAACCTTCTTCATAAAAGAATTCATCAATAGAAATGAATGGTTGAGTTTTTATTTGAAGGAAGAAGAAGATCTTTTCAAATATTTAAAAGAGATAAATAGAAATAAAGTAGTATTTAGTCTATAAGAACTCAAAAACATGAGTACCAACTTAATACAGAATATAGAGATATTAGACAAGAAGATTTTTTAATCAAGAAAAGAGAAAGAGGAAGAGAATATATGGCATGTTAGCCTAATAGATATAGTATATAAAACTTCATAACACCTTATAAAAGAATATCTCAAGAGGTATAGTGAGGTACAAAATATATATATCTATAAGATCAAAACAAAAATAAGGGTCAATGATTATATTAAGTGGTATAGCTACCTCAAGACAAACCTAGAAACATTATGGATGACCCCCTTAGGAACAGAAACTATTAGAGGCATCTTCTCCAAGAAAGAACTGATAGATAGAGAGATCAATGACATTCTAATGGAAAAAAACAAAAACTCTGCAAGACTACTAAGCACAAACAAGTCCTACTCAAGTTTAGTAGCCAGGGTGCTCAATAGTATAAAGCAAAAGCATATTACACTTCAAGAAACCTCTTTATATTGAAGAAACAAAACTTTACAGTCATATACTTTGCATTAAGAGAGGCTCTTAACAAAACCTGTAAATGACATATTTCTTACAAGGGCTATGCCTCTTATGAAGTGTTAAAAATACAATAACAGAAAATAAAAAGATCTATAATATTGAAAAAAAGAGTCAAAGCATAAGATAAAAAAGTTGAAATAGATAATGGGGCATTTGTAGACTTATTATTTGATAAAAAATTAATCAGTTCCTTCTCCTCTTATAGTAAGAATCATCAATCTCCAAGAAGGCAACACCCAAGAAACCTATTTTCAAGAGATCAAAGAAGATTCTATAGAACTCAAACTAGTAGAGAAAGACAAAGAAATAATGGAAGACTTAAGAACTCAACCACAAGAAGCAATAGAAAATCTACTAATAACTCAAGGCCTAGCCAATACAGTAGTTTTTATAAGTATATGTCAAATTCAAAAATAAAAAATGAAGAAGATCCATTATTTCATATCTTAAATAACTTAGAAAAGTTAAGTGGAAAAATAGCCAGACTAGAGGATAGAACTGCTCCTAATAGACAAATAAGATACAGTGGAAGAGAGGCAAATTATTTCTAAAAAGGTGCACCAGTTATCCAAGATAATAAGAGGGAAAACAAGCCTGGTTTATCCTTAGTAAAAATTTTAAAGAAGGGCAAACATCAATAAAAAGAGTATAACAGCGTACAATTAGATAATTTGGATCTAGAAAAATTCTTATAAAGTGAAAAAACCGACTTTTTGAACAAAAAATGGGAAAGAAAAAGAAAAGCAAAGTAATAACAGAGATAAGGAAAATGATATTGAAAAAGTGTAATAAGAATAGGTATACACAATATATGGGATATCACCAACATAACTAATTAATATAGTTTTATAGAAGACATAAGCGAACAAGGTATAGGAATAATAGGATTGTACAAGACCAAGCTAATACATAGTAATGCAAAATGGGTTTTTAGTAATCAGAAAGAATACAAACACTTCTATAGTACTAACAAAGATATTTCATATGGTGCAGGAGTAAGTCTACTAATAAGAAAAGATCTCAAAAAACAAGTAGAATTAGTAAAGAAGGTGGATGGTTATATGATTACTATTAATATGTTGACAAAGAAGAACAAAATCTGTATTATACAGATTCATATTCCATTAGATAGACATAGATGCAAGAAAGTATAAAACAATCTAATAAGCTATATTAGCAAAAAACATGGGCAGGACTTTCACCCAATTTTAATGAATGACTTTAATGCAGCATACAACCTATTAGAAAATAGATTATCCTTATCTAGGGTATGTTTTAAATCCTTATAAATCTGAAATTCCTTTATTTAACTTTCTTGATAAATGGGTTTTTTAGATATATAGGTAATATAAGAAGGAAAAGACAAAACTTCTACAAGGCAAGATGTCACAAGTAATAGTAGAATAAATTTTATCTGAATGTCATAGAACTTGGCAAAATACACAATCCTATGATTTGACAATCAAGATATGAAAGAAACTATTGGAAGTGATTATACTATACTTTTGGTAATCCAATATAATAACAAGAAACAAAATTATTAAATATTTACAGCATCCAAAATATGAAGGATTGATCTAAAAAAAACATTTCTTAAACAATGGCAAGTCTTTTGAAAAAGTCTGAACTATAAACTCAAAACTTCTTCAAAACCTATGTTTAATGAGGAACTTAATGAAGATGAAAGAGAACTACTAGCAAAAAAATCCGGAAAACCTTTGAAGATCTAATTTGTAAGGTAGCTTTTAACAAATTAGAAATTAAAAAACTGATATTAAATAAGGAGAAATGATACAAACACAGTTCAGAATTTATGTGGTATAGAAGAGCTCTTTAATTAAAAACAGTCTTTAAGAAAGTGGAGGCATCAAAAGAAATAACAAAGGTGCAAGAGCTCAGTGTGGCTATCAAAAAATATAATACTATCTATGATCTATATTATTAGATAGAAAACTATTGTATTCAATTCAACATCTTCAACATTTCCTGGATATCCTTAAAAAAAGATATTTAAGATACAATAGAAGGGTTCAAATTTATAAGTCAAAACTTAGAAGCCAAAAAAGTAAGAGAGGAGATCAAATCAGCTTTAGAACTAAGATGTGATAATCTCAAACACAATCAAAAAAAGATAATAAACTTACGAATATATAAAGAAAGAAGCATAATAATACTTGACTAGATCAAAGTCAAACAAAATAATATAGAATACATAATGATAAACAAAAAAGAAATTGAAAAAAAAATAAAAAGATACTATTAAGAGGTCTTCAAAAAGCAAAATGCCAACTTTGACAATTTTATCGAAGAGTGAAAAAAGAAATATGATTCCAAGCAATACATCCAAGATACATAATATGACAATCTCTAGAACTAGACACACATAAAAAATTGAAAAAAACTCTATATGCTTTCAAATAACAAAACCTTAGAAAAATCTTAGATTAGCTATAAAATGCTAAAGAAATTGAGTCAAAAAGAAAAAGAATACTCGTAAAAGATGCTAATATCTTCTTAAAATAGGAAATTATACCTGTATATTGGAAACAAAGCCACATATATCCAATAGCTAAATCAAAACCATGAGGATGTGAATTGACAAATACAAGACCAATCGTATTACTGAAAGTTATCAGAAAGTGCTTTATCAAAATTATAACCACCAAAATGGTAAACACCTGCAAGATCAACAATATTCTTAGGGGTTCTAACTATACAGGATTGTCAGGAAAAAGTATAGCAGAATCAATCCAAATTCTTAATAACATCTGCAAAGATGCAAGAGAAAACAAAAAAGAGCTGTGGATACTTTTTCAAGATATAGCCAAGATATATAATACCATTAGCCTAGAAATGTTAATTAAAGCAATGAAAAGGATCAAGGTGCCCAAAGGTTTTATCAAAATTATGATGAGCCTGTTTCAAAATAGGAAGTTTAAAGTAATATTTGAAAATAATTTTATGGAACCAATAAGGGTAGGAGATGGAATAGCTTAAGGAGAAACCATCTTACCACTGATGTGGAAAATTTTCTATAATCTTTTATTATATAAAATCCAAGAAGATATAGAACAGGGATACAAAATAAAAGTCTTATTGAATTCTGATTTAAATAAACTACCACTAAAAAACTTGAATCAAGATACGTAGTCATAGCTTTTATAAACAATATCACATGGATAGCAAGGTCCAAAGAAGATATGGAAAAGATTCTAGAAATAGCAAGGATTATTTATAAAGTAAATGACTCTTAAATCAATAGTAACAAGTTGATATTAGTTACTATCAATAATTCTAACTACTACCTAGAAGAAGTTCATGCAGGATCAACAAAGAAGTGATTAGAGAGTTAGATAGAGGAAAGCAAGTAAGATTTCTGAGAATATGGATAGACAATCAGAAAACTGCAATTAAACTCAAAGAAAGGGGTTTAAAAGAAATCAATACTATTATGAGAGTTCTCAAAAACAAGAAAATAATCAATAAGCAAGCCCTTTATATACTAAATAGAATTTTGATTTCAAGAAGAGAGTTTAGAATGCAGCATGGCATATTGTCTTGAAAAATATGCAATAACTTGACAGTAGCATATCGCAAGCTCTTCAAGAACAAAGCAGCCTTATATAGATCTATTTCCAACAGTGTGATTCACTATTTGAAGATACGCAATCTTAAAAGTATATGGATACTTCAAAAAGAAAGTCAAATAACCAGACTCTATAATAGAATAAATGATCAGAGTCCAGTAAAGCTTACTATAATTATCAGGTTGAAACAAGTGCAAATTAAGCATTGGGAGTCCCACAATCTTCTTTCATGTGAATTCTTAAATTACATCAATAATAAAAGAAATTTCACATTATAAGTTCTAAAGTTGACTAAGAACTTGGAACTAACTTTTCAGAGCTGGAAGTGAAATTATATTTTCAAATGGATCAAAGACAATAGTCCAATTCCAGAATACTTAATAGGAAAAGAATATAGAAAGACAATACTATCTTTGCAAAATAATAGGTTAATGTATATAGATCAGTTGATAAACCAAAACCTCACAAAATTCAGAAAGTAAAGAATAATTTATCTTATCTAGCATACTAGCAAAGGCCCTATTCCAGAATGGTATGATATCCTACAAAGAATCACAACTAAAGAAAGTATAGAAAATCTCACAACACTTTGGAAAAAAAAATTGAAAGAAAAGTGGCTACCAAAATGCACTAAACCTGAACCTGGCAGAGATAAAAGAAAGAAGACCTGGATATTTGCCAGAAATAGAATTAACAAATAGTATGGAGAAAACTGATATGAAAGAATAGCCAAAGTATTGCAATAATTTATTATTTTAATCATTAGGAAACAGAAGATAGTCTAGAAAAAGTTCTTACCAAATGTATAGGATACTTACTAAATAATAAAAATGAGAAAAATGTAGTATAGAAATAGAATCGGATTTGATCTATATTATACCATTCTTAAACCATCAAAAAAATATTAAAAGAGGATAATCACTTAAAGTTTCTTGTTCCCTATTGGAACTAGATAGTATAATGATCAAGAGTATAGTCCCAGAAACTCAAGATCTGATAAATGACCAAATTGAAAAAATGAAACAAGTATTAATAAAAGATTGGAGACAAGAAATACTTAGAGACAATATTAAGCAAGGAGTATATCAAGATTACCTACTTGAAATTCTTCAGTGCAATCAAGAATTACAAGAGAAGCTAACCTTCTACTTTGATGGATTCTTAATCAATAATAGAAATAAAAATATAAAAATGGGTGTGGCATGGATATAAACAAAAGAAGCCAGAAAAGAAAGAAATTTTAAATAGAAGTCAAAAACTGGCCCTCATCCACAAGGACAGAACTGGTAGTACTGATTACAATAGCTTTAGTAGCTCCAATAAACGTATGGTTGAGATCTTTACAAATAGTCAAGTTTATATCTTTAAATGAAAAAAGCTAGAGAAAAAAGATTCAAAGATGACATACAAAAGATGGCTAAAAAAAAGAATTAATCATTATGGATAAGAATACTAGATCTTATAAAGAAAAAGCATATTCAACTAACATTGATCAAAATTAAAGCCCACTCTAATGATCCATGGAATAAAAAAGTAGACCGATTGGCCAAAGAGACTTTAAAGCTACTAGCAATAAAATAAAAGAGTCTCAAATCAAGCAAGATATCCACAGAAACTATGTAACAAGAAAAGGTGATAGATAGTTCAATATAACAGTTCATCAAACAAATCAATAAAAGATCAATGGCTCTAATATGGATACAATAATATAGAACAGAGACAAAATGGCATTACTAAGTTTATAAGTATCAAATCTACTTATGAGATCTAGCATGGAATAGGTTAAAAGATGGAAATACATGGGATATCTCCTTCAAAAGCATGCAAAGAAGAAGCTTTCTGATTAAATTGATCAATGATGAACTATCTACCTTAAGCAAGCTAGTAATAAGAAGACCAGACCTATATAAACAAGCAAGATGTATAGTATTCAATTAGTAGTAAGAGACAATAGAACATTTATTAGAATGCTTTGATTATAAGATTGAGATCCTAGTGATATGGCAAAAATGATTTGAGACTTTCCTTAAAGAATTTGACAAGTTGTATCAAGAACGTAAGAGGGAAGTAGATGAAAAAATAATATAACTAGCAGTCAAAAATAGAAGAGAAAAAGATAAATTAGATAAATAGGCCTCCAGACTAATAAAATCAATCAGCCTTGCAGACTGGTTCGAGTACTTTTAAATCTTATGCAGAATTAGTAAAAGGTAATGTAATCAAAGAACTGTTAATCTAAATTGTCATGAAAAGAAGCTGGAAACAATGGCAAAAAAATGGATTCTAAAAGCACAAAAAATAGTTTGCAACTAAATTCAGAAACAAGTCTAGAACATGAAATGTAAAAAGATCATTGGATAAAAACAAGAACAAAGAATTGATAGAAGAACAAAATACAAGAAGATCCAGGAAGTAAGAAGGCAAAACCCATAAGATAATCCCAATCACAAAAATACAAGACAAAAAGAAGATGTGAAAGAGAATGAAAATAAAAACTTTGTAAAAATTATAAGAAATAAAATTAAATGTAGAATGAAATGATTGGATTTTGATTCTTGTCAGAATCTTGTGCAGTAATCTGTAGCAGTGACCTGTGGGTGATGATGTTAGAAGTTGTAAAGATTTTTATTCAAACTATTAATGGAGTAATAAATCACTTCCGAAGTTATACTTAGAGTCCTAGATAAATATAAGACTTTGACAAGTGAATTAGTTAGAGATTTAGCATTAGCGATACATATATAATGTATAGAATATAATTGTTTAATATATATAACTAGCCTGATAGAGGGTTATATAAAAAAAAAGAACCTAAAGTATAGGTAATAGCTATTATGGCTTTGGATCTGGCTATTTTCTTCCCATGCAAGTTCTATTTTATATTTAATTTATATTTCTATAATTTATTTGATAGTTTATATATATATTTTAAAAATTTTAAAAATTTTTAATATATTTATAATTAATAAAATTAATAAATATAAAATTTTATAATTTTAAATTATATTTTTAAAATATAATTTTGGGATTATATTTTTAAATTCAAAAAATTTTTAGTTTATCTTCAAAAATAATTATTCATATAAGTTAATCTATTATTATTAGTATATGATAAGATATTATTATTTGTATTATCTGCAACTTGTTGATCATTAAAAATGATAATAATATAATTTTTTTTTTAAATCGGTTCAACCTTCAATTGGCTTTTTATTAACTTTAAACTCAATATTATATATGTATTATCTACTTTAGAGCTAACTACAAATTAGTAATGATACTAGTATATATGTTAAAAAATTGTATACAAAGATTCTTCCCAATTCGGATCTCCTATGAGGATCTCCATGGTCTGTTGCCTCCCATATATAGGAAACTAACTTGCCTGGACCCAGCTAGTGAATGTATTCCTTATAGTTGTTACCAAGGAAGTGTAACTAAAAAAAAAAGAAAAGGGCTGCCAGACGATGATCTAAAAATTTTCTCTTCTACCAACTATCCATTGAGACTTTCACTGTGAAAAGAATCAACATCTACGAATTATTCGCCAGAGTGCAGTGTCTAAATCTTCGAAAGGGAGAGAGAGAGAGGTTGTCTTTCTTGAAAGGGCAGGGAATGGTTTCAGAACTCCATATTCTACCTAGGGGATTACTTATTCAAAGAACTGGATGGAACCTACGGCTAGAAGGATACCTTGAAACCTATGGAGGAGTTGTCGACCTAGTTCTAAAAATAGTATTAGCTTCAAGTATATACTGTTTATTTAAGAAAGTGCAAATCTTCCAAAGTCAGGCTAAGTTATTAGGGGATCTATCAATCTGGCAAACATTTCTATTTGAGTACTCTCACTAGGAGTAAGATTGGTAGGTATCACTAGTGACCATAGAAGGCCATACTGGAGGAGGAGTCGTATTGAAATTCTTGATATTGTTCTTCAGTTTGTGGTCCTTCCACAAACTATGGATCAGGAACAAAAAACCCAATGGCTGGAAAAAACTTCCTGTCCACCTTGTTTATTTTTATTTAAAAGAAAGCAAATCTTTACCTATCTGCCAGAGCTACGAAAACCTACTTAACTGCCAAGGGTAGGTGACTTCAATGCCAAAAGTGATTGAAGTATCTTGCAACCTTTTCCATAGTTGGATAGACTCTTTCATCTGAATTTCGACTGATATAGGAAAGAGTATATCCTATATTCACCCACGAACTGGGAAATGACTTATGGTGGACCCCAGGTTCTTATGGAGCTGAGGAAATGCATTCATACATGTGAGATGGCCAATAGGAGCTTGTTTATCAATCTTGTCCAACGTGTTTCGCGCTAGCCAATCAGAGTTGGTAAGATCCGTGCTATCCAAAATTTCAGGGTCAAACTGAGGTAGTCAAAATTCCCCAGAAAACTGTGAAAAGGATAGCTCTGAGAGGCTACAAAAACAACAGTCAAAGGGGTGAAAAATGAGTCCTTTGACTGAAGACAGAAACCTCTGTTATCTCCACTATAGCTGAAAGGTAAGGGGTACTTCAATATTGGTTTTTCTTCCTTTAGGAACTTTCTTGACATGAGTAGTAAAGATAGGAGCTGGACTTTATAGGCTACAAGAGTCCAGTTTATTCAAAGGAGATTGTAAACAAGAAAAAGGATAAAGGTGAGAGAGTTATAAAGGAACTCTTTAAACTGGTTTAATGAAAGTGGTAAGACTTTATTAGCATAGAAATATAAAACTTCTTGTGAACATCTTTTTTGTATATGGTCAGAGGATCAGCGGAAAGAGTTGGGTAATAATATAATCTTTTTTATTGATGTATATTAAATAAGAAGAAAACCTTTGGAAAAGTTAAGTGTCATGATAACATGTAATTTTTTGATAAATTGTTATGCCTAAAAATTGTGAGACCTTGATACTGAGTTTAATTCTTTTTTTGTCATATCTTATCTGATAGTCAATAGAAGACTTAGAGCAAGGTTTGATACCTATATGACATACGGTTGCTTCCAAAAGTTTGAGTCCACTTACTATGTTTTTATTATAAATTTCAACTTTGACAATTTTTAAATTG
>CAJVPT010002970.1:0-16244 GCA_910592055.1 Acaulospora colombiana
TTTTCCTTTGCTGGATCCATAAAAAAGTTGAACCCATATTCTAGAAGTTCAGCTACTTGCCAAAATTTGAATGTGGAAAAGTCGTGGGTCCAGAGAAATGTTGCAAAGATGAATGTATTTAGGATGGTTCGAATTTTCTTTTTTGTCATTTGGTTAATGTATCCAATATTATGCTTTTTCATGTAATTGTCGTGGAATTCTTTTTCAATAGCTTCATATTCCACTTGATGTTTTTCCTTGATAGCTTCAGTCTTTGCAAAAGATCAGAAAAAGGTTCTGTCTCAGTGCTCAATCTTTGTTAGGATGGCTTTGGTGGTAATCAGGGAAGAAATCCAGGAAAAAGTTTTGAGTTTGATAAACAATAATACTATATCTTCTGGGTTTCTTTTGCAAGAAATGATATTATCATAGGATTCTTTGATGGCTTCTTGTTTTGTTATATTTAGGCTCTCTTGAGCCGGAGGACTTTCTACTGTAGGCTGGGCCTCTTGTAACTGTATACCTGCGGTAGTGGAAAGCAGATTATCCTTGAAAACTTGCTGAGTTTTTTCACTGTCTACTTGGTCTGCCCATAATTGGGTATTGATCGCATCATCAGTGGAGTTTCTTGTATCATTTGTGTAATGCTCATCTATTTCCATATCTGGCTGGTCTATGGGGTCTGTGTCATGGTGGTGATTTGTGTATCGATTCATATTGGGGAGAAGATTTCCTTGGAAATTTTTTGTTGTATCAGAAGGATCATCTTGTACTACTGGAGTATTAGGAGGGGGGCCGGTGTTTCCTTTTTTCTAAGAGAAAAAGTGCCAAGGTTGTCATCAGTAAATATGGAAATTCAGTTCCAAGGCCAATGGAGCTTGTAGTTTAAGGTGTTTTTAATCACTTCACAAACAGCAAGCTCTCTGTCATCTTTTTCAAGGTGAAATCTTGTTTGATGGTTCATAAAGGCATTCAGTGTTTCAATATCAAGGTGTTTCATTTTCTGGGTGGAAACTTGGAGAGAGGGAGGGGATACTCTTGTTTGTTTCTTAAGGAAATTGATTTGGATGACTTCAAGATCACCAGAGTTGATGTTGCAGGTGGGAATTAGCCATGATTCAGGACAGTTTAGAAGAAATGGGATGGTAGTTTTATGAGCAGGCTTTGTTAAAAATACTTTTGAAGTTTTGTTTTGTTTGTATACTATTGAAACTTTTGGTATTGAAGCATCTGAGAGTACAATGTCTAGTATTGAGAACTCGTCTTGCAACTTAGAGGGGCTCCTGGGAGAAGTCCCAGTCGCTTTGGCTTTGTTTCTGGTTAAAATTTTGTTTTATTGCCTTATAAGGAAATTTTTTTCAATTGAAGATTTTTGCAGAAAGAGTTTTTTTTTTATAAAAGCCTTTATTAATTTTTTTATTTATTTATAATTCTTTTTATAAAAAATCTGACTTTTATAATAAAAAAAAATTAAGTAATATTTTTTTTATTTATCACAAAAAAAAAAAAAAAAATGGTTTAAAAAAATTAATAGTACTATATTATAATTCAGCATTTAAAATTCCTTTTTCTTAAGGCAAGTTTATAAAAGTTTTTGTGATAAAAGAACAAATGAATGAAAATCAAAAACTTTTTTACTCATCATTTCTATTTTTTTTTTTTTTTTAATTTTTTATTTGCCTTAATTTGATTTTAAAATTTTTGAATAACATAAATCTTATTAAAGATCATTAATGAAAATAAAAACATTATTATCAAGATATAAACAAACATCAATTATGCAGTAATTATATACTGTATACCAATAATATTATAGATAGCTAGAAAATTTGATTAATATTTATTTTTTTCAATCAAATTATTTATTAATCATCAAAGATTCTTCTGCTATTATTATCTTAATTGGACAAAACTTTTAGTAATGATCTTTTCAAACTAGATACTATAAGACTTAAAAACATAGAAAATTAGATTAATGCGAATAAGTTTCCCAGATGACTAGGAAAAAAAAAATAAAAGATCTTGCGATAGGATATATTTTATTGAAAATGATTGTAAGAAATGAATTTTTTAAAAAAGCCGAATTATATTTCTTTTTCATTGATTTTTCTTGTAATACGCTGATATATCCCCCCCCCTTTTTTTCAACCTCTTGATGGAATGTACAATAGTGGCAACTTGCTGGCTGCGATGTTTTGGATTAAGAGGGTTTTAATTCAAAATCCACTATACAGTATCATTTCCAAAGGTAAAACTTTGAGACTTTTTAGTGCCAATGATGAGTTACTGTAATTTAATATTTAGCTACAGTATGTACCATGCCGGTCGAATAAATATTGTATGTACTCGTGTATTCCTTTGATTAATAAACTACTATCTAACCTGACCTGACCGCGAGTAATGCGAAACATAAAAGTTTTTAGAATGCAAAAAATTAAACGCCGATATCGAGCACATATTTTACGGTAGGATTTTAATTATTAAATAGATAAATAAATCGCGCGTACTGTATATAATAGCGATAGGAAAAAATTACGTATGCCGAGGTGCCCAGATGTTCTCGAAAATAATATACTAAATCTCGAATAATCTGGTTTGATGTCTTATCGCAAGTTAAAAATTTTTAAAAAATGCAGTTTGTTGCAAACGCAGTACATTTATTTACGGTGATTCTTTATTCACATCTTTCTTTTATGTGGAGTCCAAAACTCTTTTTTTTTCACGTATCAAGCTGTTAACGATGGCGCGAATCAGATGTTGTTTCCGAATAACGAAAATTTCCTTCGCTAGCTTATTTTACGAAGGAGCAACGAAACCAGGAAAAATAAGTTTACGAATTTGCTGCGGTGAGTTTGGCCGCTTTCTCTTTAATCTGTTGACACTTGAAGCGAGATTGTCACGTGTCCCCGCGCCCGTCACGCTCCACACAAATCAACTGGGCGATCAGAAAGAAGAAAAGAAGAGCAGAATAACCGAGATCCTGACCAGAGGATAGAATTGTTTGATCGAGGGCGAATGTTGGTAGCAGTGGGAATGAAAGAAAAATAAATGGTCTATGATACGAATGGAATAAACGATAACAATGAATGTGAAAAGTCTATGAGTAAAAATATAGAAAAATACATAAAGTTTTTTTTTTTTTTATGTACAACTGAGGGGTGAAAGGTATACATTATAAATTATTATATATTGGAAAAGATAAAAGTATTTGCAATAAAAAATGGGTGAAAAAGTATAAATGATAATAGTAATATATCGTGATGAATGATCTATATATATATGTATATGGTTTTTTTTAGATCGTTGTTTCATAATATACGGAGAATCTTGTGAAATGCTATATGATTTAAAAAAGTACAGTTGCTATGTATAAAATTGAGAATGGCGAGTGGTTCACTTGCGTGGAAGAGCTATTTGCGGGTGATGCGTGAATGTGGTAGGTGATGATGAGTGGTCGTCAAACGAGACTATGAAAATCGTCATAGAGGTCAATTTTCCGTTCCAGAGAGGTAGGGAAAATTCATGGTGCTGCACTGGTATCTTCGACACTGACGACACTCTCGAATTTCACCTGAATTTCTACAGAATTTCTTATTCGTCGACGATCTTCGACATCGTCTAATCCGTTGATCACAAAGGTTTCGATCTCACAGTTTGGACTCAGTACATTGTTCTCGTATGATCCTTGCATGGGTGTTGGTGGGCAGATGTTGACCTCCGGAAGACCAACTTTATCACTTTCGCCTTCAAGCTCGACGTTCGGGTAGACAGACAGAAAGTCATTAATGTGAGACACATCAGCGTAAAAACCCTTCTGCGATAATGAAGACAAATCATGGTCCTTCAATGATGAGGCGCTTGAATTTAGTGGTCCAAATGTGTCGGAATCATTCAGCACCATTCCCTCGGTTATATCGTGCAATCCCCCGCATACGTATCCTTCTAAAGTTTCATGGATTCCTCGATTATAATCTCGCTGCTGGTAAATTGGCGCCGGCTCCTCGTTCAGGTCATCATAGTCGTTACTCACATTACCCATGGTCCTGTTGTCCAATCCGTCGATTCTTATCTTTATTCCACTGGTCAGATCGAACTGAGCTTGCTCCGTGGGTGTGCGATGTCCATTGACGTAAAGAAAGTCGAAGGCACCCTTCTGTTTTTGAGCGGTGGCGGCCGGTGGAGCGACCGAATTTGAAAAGGTGCTTGAACGACGAGACGCCTTTGCAAATTTAGGCGAGTGGATTGCCATGTTGCTGTTACTTTGGTATGAGCGCGAGGGACTGTGGATATAGGAGATCGAGTTAAAAAAGTGAGCGAGCTTGCGAATTGGACAGGTCATCATAGGTTGATACACACACACACACTTACAAGGATCTCATAGAGGCGGTGGTACTATAAAATCCGTCTCTATCATGAAATTCTCCGGGCTCCAAGCACTTGAAGCATACATTCAATTTGCAAGCCCTCGCCCAATTGGCGTAAGTCGCCAGAGCGTCCTGACCGGTTCCAAAGAACAAGAATACGAAAAATCCTACCAACGGTTTTGCATAGTCGATAAACGACACGCCTAGATTGGCGCCGACAAATCGTTGAACGACCCAAAAATTTTCGTGAATTGTGTAGAAATCGTATGGCTCGATGTTCAAGGTGAGATTACTGAACAAGGTCATCACGGAGGTTGGGAAAGAGAGCAGGAGGAAGGTGATACAGAAGAATACCAGACGATAGAATTTTGCGGTGTTGAGGCCGTCGGTATATTGTAGGATGCTTTGGAGTTCCAAACGTTTCTTGATGATTGCATACGAGGTTCGAGCTATGTACAATATTTCGGGGGAGGGGAGGAGAGTGTGAGTGTTAAAGGAATTATTAAGATAGGTATGACGCAACGCGTGTTTGCACCACTTTATCACGTTAAAAAAATACGCACCCGCATAGTAGCACCCGATTCCTGAAATGATGGAAGGCCAGATGGCGTCTATCGCAATGAAAACCCAGTCTTTGTGAGCCGGCGAGAAACATCCGAGCACCGGTCTAATCCCATAGATGTTGGTCTGAACCAGGTAAAAAAGAGCAGTTCCTATGGCCGGGAACACTATCGAGACAAAGACGTCCCTAATCATTCGTCGGCGCTTGACCCGCTCCGTAAGAATCATGGGGCTGGCCACGTAGGTGTAAAGGGTATGTATCATGCAAGTGATCGACGACAAGATTCCATAATTCCCACCGACATATAGTGGAGCGGAAATTAGACAGTACACACGAGCCTTATCGTCCAGATCGTTTGCCCACAGCAGAGAGTTTATGAAGGTGATACCATTGATGGCGATGACCCAAAATGTCATAAATATGGCTCCCCAGTTACGAGTTTGGATGTGAAAGATTCCAGGTATAACGCACAGTATGACAGCGATCAAGGATGAAAGTGTAAACATATAGTCCGCCATCTCTATACAAGCATATATATGAGTATGTGCGATTCGGTTTATTTATGTATTGAGGTTGTCAGTGACTTTTTCTTCGCTAGGAATGAAAGCACCTGACCTCTGATGATAAAGCGTCGAAAGCGAGAAGACAAAAAGAGCCCGTTGGCGGTTGGGGGGGGGTATATCTATGAATGTAAAAATAATAGAATATTGTGTTTATATTGGAAAGATGTTGGAAGGGGGAAAAGAAGAAACGACTCTTCGAGTAACTCGGTCGAACGACGAATATGAGAAGAAGGATGAAGTGGAAAAGATTGATTTTTTTTTTTTTAAAAAAAAAAAAAAATCCCGCTGCAAATTATATATTTTACACAAGAACGTATATTTGAAACACTGTCTTCGATTTCAATCTTTGTATAGATGCGGGGAGAATACCAGACAAAGAGAAATTGATTCAAATATGCGGATGCGTTTTCTAGAGGGGCAACACAATGAGGGAATGAATTTTAAAATATATAATTCTCTGACATGAAAACAGAAAATGAGAGAGGCGACGTAGGTTTATATATATGCTTTATTTGAAAGAATGAATTTTTTTTTTTAGAATTGAGGTGTATAAATTATTGGAGTGCGCGCATATACTGTACATAAGAAGGGAATCTGCAAATCGCAAATCTCACATATAAAATTAATAATGAGGACTAGCGGATTTACCTTATTACAAGAATAGAGTAGTAGTAATACATGGGACAAATTAAATCTCGCAACACCAACCGATGCGCACGAACACAAAGGTCACTAATTACAAGGGTATGCCTTGGACGAGCGATCCGACCGTCGTAAACTCGACATAGCATTATGAGGAATCACCTAGTATGCCTCGTTTGTGTTATGCCGATGATTCGGTGTAAATAACATTGGTGATAGAATATTTAATATTACGCCTGATCTGTGTCACTCGCAAACAAGGAATTGATTACATCAGAAAAGAAAAAAGAATGAAAGAAAGGAAACGCCCCCTTCACGACATCACGACATGCGATAATCAACATTTGAGTGAGCGTAGGTGAACGAATGCTCCCATGCATCGGTGACTAGTCAGTCTGTGTGACTGTGGGTTTGAGGGTTGCGCAATAAACAAAGCAGTGCACATCAGACTATCCCGTGGGTGGAAAAACATCGTTCGCTGTTCTTTGTTTAAGTTGGAAAAGAAGGAAATCCTTGTTCGTCGGTCGAAGGCGTCGCAGTTGCGTGTTTAATGACGACTAATCGAATTAAATTCATTTACCCATAATAATAAATTCACATCATCCCAAGATATCATGCATTTCAGGTTCATTTTGTGCTCGGCGAGAAAGAGGAGAAGTTCATGCGAAAATATTCCAATGGATCATGCAGCGGAAATCTTGGTGGTCTTCATTCGAAGATGAATGAATTATTGGCATTTATTCAGGTATGTGCGCACGCATTAATCAACTCTCCACAAGCCATTGGATCATATACAGTAATCTTTTTATTGTTATACTGTGTATCACCATTTCCTGGGGTAATAATAGAACTTTAATTCGAGTTGCCAAACGCGAGGTAATAATTTGATTTCCTTTTAAGGGAATCCCCCGGAAGAGGCATGCCGGATTCATTAACGAGTTTGTTCAACTCGCATTATTGTTTCACCGGACCCTTCTTTTCTATAATGGTCCTTGGTGGAATGAGTGCGATCGCTTCAACTTCCAATCGAGAACTACCATGGTATGATTATTGACTGCTCAGTATGAAAAAGCCTTGTGCGTACGTACACATCCCATAGCGAATGGATGTCCAGAGGTTATCATCTATCTTGTTTTGCAAATTTAGTAAGATCCTACCATATGGTGATAACCGGCGGTCAATTTGATTTAATCTCGCTCGTGCAACGGTGAAATTCCCAAAATAGGATGACAGCTATTGTTTACGTACTGTATATTACACATTATAGGTACCGTAATGTGCACACTCATTTTATGGAATTCCATCTTAAATTCTTTCCTTTTTCACTTTCATTAAGATGATGTTGATTACTTGTGTAAATGAAGAAAGTGTGCACATACGTACACGTAACGTGCTAAAACGACATGCGTCTGAAAGTGGTTCGTGAAGATCGAGAATGCCAGTTTCAGATTTCAAGAACTCTTCACGTATGTAGATTATAAAAACTAATGTGCACACACCGAATAATTGTTTTGTGGGAACCTCCCTTAAGAGCAAATTTCACATAGAGAGAATCAGATCATTTGTCATTATTATTATTATTCCTTTTTTTCAATGGGATATATTGAACTTGGCAATGAAGGTTCACTACAATTTGCATGGATGCTACATACTGTATATTTTTTAAGTTTTCCCGGCACGTCAATTGTCCTCGATGAAATAAATGGCTGCTATCTCCATGTGATGAAAAGTCGTGCACCAAATTCTCTTCTAGTTCACCGGAATAGGAAGCAAGCTTCTCCGAATTCCTTCCAATCTATCGACACTTTTGCTCGATCTGACCGAGAAGCAAAATCTCTCACGTGACAATTACGAGCGTTTTCCCTTTCTTTTCCTTTTTCGTCTCGATTGTTCAACTTGTAAATTTGGTAATTTGAATTAGTTAGTTTAATTGGTGATGAACCATGGTCGTAGATTAAGGTCACACGAGATTTTGCAGTTTTTCATTGATTTCTCTGAAAGAAGCAATAATGTGGTTGGTTACATTATGCGATCACAATAACCCTTGTTCATTGATTATACGTGTAATGCCTATTGTTATAAAAACAATCTTCGATTTCTGTGATTAATCGAAGATAAACATGGGTACTGGTAAAAAAAAAAAAAAAATGAAAAATGAAAATAAATAAATAGAAAAATGAAAATAAATAAATAGAAAAATGAAAATAAATAAATAGAAAAATGAAAATAAAATAGAAAAAAAAAAAATAAAAATAAAAATAAATAAATAACTAGAAAAATTAAAATAAATAAAAGAATGAAAATAAATGGAAAATAAATTTTAATTCGATATGATACAAACATATTGTATAATAATACTCTGATGTTGTTGAAATTTTTTTCTAGTTTACTTTTTCTGATTTCATTTTTGATGACGTGATGTTAATTTTTGCATGAATCTGGTGAAGATTGCGGCGGTTTATGTTTTTTCATGACTAATTCCGATTCTCAAAAAACGGCAACGACTGGTGATCTTGAATCTCTCGTTTATTTTTTTTGTTAGGGTGAAAAGTCAATTTAGTGGTATCGCATTTGTGACGTGCTTAGTAAGAATGTATCACTACTGGTATATATACATAATGAACGTCGGACAAAGAATTTAATAGTGGATCTTGATTTTTAGTGTAGGTGCCTGGTAAGAAAATCACGATAAGTTCGCTAACCGTAGGTGAAAACGATCTGTCGATTAGATGCATTTAATGTATCTTGATGATCCGTGATGATTTCTTACAAGCGAAGCGAACATTAATATTATTAATGAATTTGACCCTCAACAGGAATTATTAAAGTGTAATCAAACACGGGAACCTTTCGAACAAAGAATGAACGTTATAATGGAACCTCGCGGTCGTTAAAGAAAATCCAAAATCTTCCGATTTCGGTAATCGAGATTTATAATCAAATATGACAACCAAAGATTGACAAAGAAAATTGAGACAACGAAATCGAGTTCATTGTTCCTTGAACAGTCAAATCACGATGATTAAAGGTTTACCAATTTGGTTTCAAAAACAATATTTCCTATTCTCTTATGTGAACTCGAGAGTCAGGGTGCCTTTTATTCAATGCGACGCGCATCGGCGTTCCTAAACCGAATATGACCAAATCCAAAAGGATAATATTCATAATGATCGGTTAATTGCCACACTGTATTGCGCATAAGCATACAGTAAATGTGGTCAAGTGCTTCCCATTCTCTTGCCATTCTCCGTCATCTTGCCTGCATGACTACATGAATCGTTTTCCCACTTAAGCGGTAGTAAGAAGACACTCAGACCCTTTGACCGCCCGGGAAATCCGATTGATGTCACCTTTAGCTAATTAATGTGGTATTACTTATGACATCACTTTCTTGTAATTATGCGTGGATATAAAAGCTGTGATTTCTTGTTTCGGTGAGAAATCCTTGTTCTTCTGACAAAACAAATAATTTATAATGAACTCAAAAAAAATATGCATATTTGCGCATTTTACAATTTCCAGATAGTGAAATAGATTTCGATATTTTTTTCAATATATTATTATTCATCATATTTCTTTATTATACTATATGTTATATTATATCCTAATAATTATAAAACTGGTTATTCATAATGTCGTTGAGAAAATGATATTCGTACGTACTTTATTGGTAATATATACTGTATATACAGTATATATACAATATATTATTTAAATAATTTGAACATTTCCTCGTAATGTTTAAAAAGTTGCGATTTGATGTAAATATAAGATACATTATTTCAATAAATACGATATACAGTACATACATACTGTATATAATATACTGTAAATTGCGGGTTGAAGATGGGACCGCTTTGGCGATTTTAAACTTAATTGAGGACATAAAGACAAATAATTTTAAAATCTCTGGTATGCTATAAAATCAACAACCTCACAGTATATATTATTAAAACCTTCGACTTATTTTATTTAACAACTTCTTATTAATATTATCTTTAAACAAACATACTGTATGTATAGTAAAAATTTTTGTAAAATAGGACATAACTCGGAATTAACTAAGGATTCCAATAATTCAATCTGAATTCTTCGGCTTACTATTAAACTTAATATATAAATTATGACTACCATAGCAACCTGTATATTTTTATGATCTTAGAGACATCGGTCATGCCACAGGATATAATATAAATACAATATTATTTATCAAAAATGTAAAAATTTTTAAAATTCAAAAATGACGATGGTAATTAAAAAAAATCTCAATAAAATCTATTTTTTAAAAAATTATCTTAAATACAATATATTTAATTTATTATGATTTAAGACTTTGTTATAAAAATTTAACAATTTTAAAGCATCAAATATCAATAAAAAATTGCTTTATTCAATAATTTTAAAATTCAACCAATTCTCCTTTTTTCTAAAAAATTTTCTTTGTTTTAATAATTTTCTTGGAAAAAATAAATTAGACATAAATTGGGAACAACAATTTCTTTAATAAACTATAACATACAAGCAACATGACAATTACAATATATTAATAAAGTCTTTGAACAAATCTTTGTATCATAAAGTTAATCTAGGTAGCTTTTTTATTTTATTATATTTATATATTTATATATATTGTTAAAAATAAAAAGCTACCTAAATTAACTTTATGATACAAAAATTTGTTCAAAGACTTTATTAATATACTGCAATACCAAACATATTATTAATTAAAGTAAGCATAATATTGATGTCAATATTTTTTTTTTTCCATTAAACTTTTAAAAAATATACAAAACAGTACAATTAAAAAAATGGAATCAATATCAATTTCATAAAACTTATAATCAAATCAATACAAATTAACATCTTTCTTGATATTATAAAAAACCTTATAAACTTTTTTAATAAATCATATTTTTTCAAATTTAACAAGGTCTAGAAAAATAGTAAAGCTTTCTAAAAATTAAACTATCTGATATACTGTATATATTATCAAAACAAATAATATAAACAAAAAATGCATCAAACTATATATATATATATATATATATATTAACACTCTGTCAAACTAGTTATGTATGTTTTATTAAATAATTGTAAGCTATACATTATATACTGTATGTGTCATTAAAGCTAAATCTCTAACTAACTTATTCATCAAAATCTTATATTTATCTAGAACTCTAAGTATAACTTTAGAAGTGATTTATTACTCTGTTAGTAGTTCAAGAAGAAACCCTAACATTATCACTCACAAGTCACTGCTGCAGATCATTGTATAAGGTTCTGTTAAGGATTAAAACCCAATCACTTTATCCCATATTTAATTCCATTTCTTATAATTTCTACAAGATTTTTGTTTTCACTCTCTTTCTCTTTTTCTTTTTATCTTATACTTTTATGACTGGGATTATCTTGCAAATCTTGCTTTCTTATTTCCTGGATCTTCTTATATTTTGCTCTTTTATCAATTCTTTGTACTTATTCCCATTCAATGATCTTTTTACATCTCACGTTCCAGACTTGTTTCCAGATCTGGTTACAAATCTTCTTTTGTACTTTTAAAATCCATTTTTTTACCATTATTCCTGACTTATTTCTATAACAATTTAGATTAATAACTTTTTTGATTGCATCACCTTCTATTAATCCTGTGCAAAAGTTAAGAGGCTTGAACCAGTTTGCGAGGCTGATTATATTAGTCTGGAGACCTATTTATCTAATTCACCTTTTTTTCTTCTATTATCTACTACTAGTTGTACCATTTTTTCATCTGTTTCTTTCTTATATTCTTGATATAACATGTCGAATTCTCTAAGAAAAAGCTCAGATCCTTTTTGTCATATTGATAGGATCTCAATATTATGACCAGAGCATTCTAATAAATGTTCTATTGTCTCTTGATACTGATTGCATACTATATATCTTGCTTGCTTACATAGGTCTAATCTTCTTATTACTAGCTTGCTTAAGATAGGTAGTTCATCATTAGTCAATTTAACCAGGAAGCTTCTTCTCTGCAAACTTTTGAAGGAGATATCTTATGTATTTTTATCCTTTAACCTATTCTATATCAGATACTATAAGTAGATTTGATACTTGTGAACTTGGTGATGCTATTTTGTCTCTGTTCTGTGTTACTGTGTCTATTATAGAGCCATTAATCTTTTATTTATTGGTTTGATAAACTATTGTATTGAACTATCTATCACTTCTTCTTACCATATAGTTTCTGTGAATATCTTGCTTGATTTGAGACTTTTCTATTTTATTGCTAGTAGCTTTAACACCTTTTTGGCCAGTTGGTCTGCTTTTTCATTCCATAAATTATTAGAGTGAACTTTAATTTTGGTCAACATTAGTTGGATATGTTTTTTCTTTACAAGATCTAGCATTCATGCCTATAATAATCAATTCTTTTCTTTTAGCCATCTTTTGTATGTCATCTTCAGATCTTCTTTCTCTAACTTTTTCCATTTGAGATGCAAACTTGATTATTTGCAAAAATCTCGATCATATTGTCTATCGAAGCTACTAAAGCTATTGTAACCAGTACCACTAGTTCTGTCCTTGTGGATAAGGACCAGTTTTTGACTCCTGTCTGAAATTTACTTTCTTTTCCGATTCTTTTTGTTTGTATCCATACTGTATCCATTTTTGTATTTTCATTCCTATGGTTGATTAAGGATCCATTGAAATAAAAGATCAACTTCTTCTGTGATTCTTAATTGCGCTGGAGAATTTCAAGTAAGTGATCTTGATAACATTGTCACTAAGTATTTCTTGTTTCTAATCTCCTATTAATACTTGTTCCATTTTTTTCAATTTGATCATTTGTTAGATCTTGGATTTCTGAAACTATACTCTTGATCATTATACTATTTAATTCCAATAGGAAACAAAAAACTTTTAATAATTATGCTCTTCTAGTATTTTTTTGATAGTTTAATAATGACATAGTATAGATCAAATCTGATTCTATTTCTATACTACATTCATTTTCATTTCTATTGTTTAGTGAATATTTTATGCATTTGGTAAGGACTGTTTCTAGACTATTTTCTATTTTCTGATGGTTGAAATGATGAATTATCACAGTACCTTGGCTGTTCTCTTGAATTAGTTTTTCCCATACTATTTGTTGATTCTCTTTCTAAGCAACTATCCAGGTTTTTTTTCTTTTATATCTGCCAGGTTCAGACTTAGTGCATTTTGGTAGCCACTTTTCTTTTTATCTCTTTTTTCAAAGTGTTATAAGGTCTTCTATACTTTCTTTAGTTATAGTTCTTTATAGGATATCATACTATCCTAAAATAGGGCCTTTGCTAATATACTGGATAAGTTGAATCATTCTCCACTTTCTGAATTTTGTGGGGTTTTGGTTTATCAGCTGGTCTATATATATTAACCTGTTATTTTACAAAGATGGTATTGCTTTTCTATATTCTTCTATTGTTAAGTGTCCTTGAATTGGACTATTGTCTTTGATCCATTTGAAAATATTATTCCATTTTCAACTTTGGAAAGTTAGTTCCAAGTCCTTAGTCAACTTTAGAACTTGTAATGTGAAATTTCTTTTATTATCAAGGTGGCCTAGAGATTTATATGAAAGAAGATTATGGGGCTTTCAGTGCTTAATCTGCACTTGTTTCAACCTGTTAATTGTAGTAAGCCCTACTGGATCCTAATAATTTATTCTATTACAAACTCCTGTTATTTGGTTTTTTTTTTTTGGAGCACCATATACTTTTAAGATTGTGTATCTTTAGATAGTGGATCACACTATTGAAAATGGATCTACATAAGACTGCTTTATTCTTAATGTGCTTGTAATACACTACTGTCAAGTTATTACATATTTTTCAGGACAATATGCTATACTGTATTCTAAACTCTATTCTCAGAATCAATACTCTATTTAATATATAAAAGGCTTGCTTATTGATCATTTTCTTGTTTTTGAGAACTCTCATAATAGTATTGATTTTTTTTAAAATCCTTTTTTTAAGTTCGATTGCAGTTTTTTGATTGCCTATCTATATTCCCAGAAATCTTGCTTGCTCCCCTCTATCTAACTTTCTAAGCACTTCTTTGTTGATTCCTGCATAAACTTCTTCTGAATAGTGGTTAGGATTATTGATAGTAATCAATACTAACTTGTTACTATTGATCTGAGAGTTATTTGCTTTATAAAAGATTCTTGCTGTTTCTAAGATCTTTTTTCTTTGAACCTTGCTATCTATGTAGTATCATCCATAAAAACTATGACTGCATGTCTTGATTCTAGATTTTTAGTGATGATATTATTTAGATTATGATTCTATAAGACTTCTATTTTATATCCTTGTTCTATGTCTTCTTGGATTTTATATAGCAAAGGGTCATAGAAAATTCTTCACATTAGTGGTGAGATGGTTTCTCCTTGGTCTATTTTATCTCCTGCTCTTATTGATTCTGTGAGATTATTCTTAAATATTACTTTGAACTCCTTATTATGGAATAGGCTTATCATAATCTTGATAAAACCTTTGGGCACCTTGATTTTTTCCATTGCTTTGATTGTCATTTCCAAGTTAATGATATCATATGCCTTGACTGTGTTTTGAAAGAATATCCACAACTCTTTTTTGTTTTCTCTTGTATCTTCATAAATGTTATTGAGAATTTGAATGGGTTCTGCTATGCTCTCTCCTAGCAATCCTGCATAGTTAGGACCCCTAAGAATATTGTTGATCTTGCAAGTGTTTTCTATTCTGATAGTTAGAATTTTAGTAAAGCACTTTCTGGTAACTTCCAGTAATACAATTGGTCTTGTATTTGTCAATTCACATCCCTATGATTTTGATTTGACTATTGAATATATGTAGCTTTATTTCTAATTATAGGTGTAACTTTCCATCTTAGGAAGGTATTTAGCATCTTTCACAGGTACTCTTTTCATTTTTGACTCAATTTCTTTAGCATTTCATAACTAATCTGGGATTTTCTTGGGGCTTTGTTATTTGAAAATGTATGAAGAGTTTTTTTCAATTCTTTATGTGATTGGTTCTAAAAGTTTGTTGTACCATGCATCTTGGATGTACTACTTGGGATCATATTCCTTTTTCCACTCTTCAATAAGATTGGTAAAGTTGGTATCTCACTTTTTAAAGACCTCTTAATAGTATCTTTTTATTTCTTTTCAATTTTTTTTTTGTTCATCATTATGTATTCCATATCATCTTGCTTTCACATAATTTTAATATGTGACTTTAATGCAACAAACAATCCATCAGAGAATAGAGCATCCTCATCTAGGACATGTTTTAGACTCTCATAATAACTTGAAATTTCTTTATTTAACTTTCTTGATGAATATGATTTTTTAGATATATAGGCAATATGGGAAGGGAAAGACAAAACTCCTATAAGACAAGATGTCATAAGCAATAGCAGAATAAATTTTATCTGAATGTGCATGGAGTTTGGCAAAATATATAATCTTATGATTTGACAATCAAGACATAAAAAAAACTATCAGAAGTGATCATACTATACTTTTGATAACTCTATATAAAGATAATCTATTTACAAAAAACAAGACCATTAAATACTGTACAACATTCAAAATACAAAGGAATGATCTAAAAGAAACATCCCCTCAATAATGGCAAGCCTTTTGAGAAAGCTTGAATCATAAACTCAAAAGTTTTTTGAAGCCTATGCTTAATGAAAAACCTAATGAAAATGAAAGAAACCTATTAGCAAATAAAATCTAAAAAACCTTTAAAGATCTGATTTGTAGAGCAGCCTTTAGCAAATTAAAAATCGAAAAACTGATATCAAATTAGGAGAAATGATACAAATATAGTCCAGAATTTATGTAGTATAGAAGAGCTTTCAATTAAAAGCAGTCTTTAAGAAAGCAAAGGTATCAAAAGAAATAATAAAGGCATAGAAGCTCAGTGTGGCTATTGAAAAATATAATGCCACCCATGATTCATATTACCAGATAGAAAACTATTGTATCCAATTCAGCATCTTCAATATTTCCTGGATATCTTTGAAAAAGATATTCAAGATACAATAGAAGGGCTCAAGTTTATAAGTCAAAACTTAGAAGCCAAAAAAGTAAGAGAGAAGATCAAATCAGCTTTA
>CAJVPT010002971.1:0-16244 GCA_910592055.1 Acaulospora colombiana
TAAATCAATAATTTGGATAATAGAGAACAATTGTAGATAGTTTTTTTATAGTTATTAATTTAAAAATTTTAATGTTTTCTAGTGAGAGAAATTTGACTTATGTCCCTACCTCCTCCTTTAGGAACCTATCTTTAACCCACAAGGATCAATTTTGTTCCTTTAGCCATCTTTTGTGGGTTTTTTGGGGGTTTTCCTTTTCTATAGTTTTCCATTTGGAAATACAGGCTTGGCTGTCAGTGTGGATCTTGATCTTGCTGTTAACTGGAACTACTAGTAGTATAGTAACTATCGCTACTAGTTCTGCTCTTGTGGATAAAGGCCAATCAGCTACCCCTGTTTGGAACTTGCTTTCTTTTTCCACTTCTCCAATTTGTATCCATGTTGCACCTATCTTCATATTTTTACTTCTGTGATCAACAAAGGATCTATCAGAGTAAAATGTCATTGTGTTATTGCTATTATCCCTCTTGTTACACCTGAGTATCTCAATCAGATGGGTTTGATATACACCTTCTTTAATATTCTCTTTAATAAGCTTCTTCTCCCAGTTCTCTATCTCTACTTTTTCAATTGCCTTTTATCGCTTTGTGTAGTTACCAAGTCTGTATAAATTGTTCTACTTATTGATTCCTCTAGTGCTATCTTGGAACAAGGAATTTCTAAAAGTTAAGCTCTCCTTGTGGATTTCCTGATATTAAGATAAGGAATCATATATGTTTGCTTTATATTTGATTCTATTATACATCAGTTTTCAGTCTTTATTCCTTCTGGGCAACCCTGGCATCACATCAGATTTGATCCTAAGCCTTCCTTGGAGCTGTCACATTTGAAATAATCTATTTTAATATATCTTTTATTGTCACCTAGAATCAACTTTCCTCAAACCAGTTGTTGTTGATTATTGCTCTTGGTGACTACCCAAAGTTTTTGCCTTTTATCGAGATTAAGATTGAATATGGGATATTCTGGGCTCCACTTTAACCAATATTCTTTTCAAGCTCTTATGAGTTGTTCTAGCTTGTTTCCTTGCATCTCTCTTGTTATTGACAAGTACCATTCTGGAATAGGTCCCTTGTCTTTTGTTGGAGTTAAAGCATTTGCCAATTCAATATTTCTCTAGTTTCATAGTTTATAAGCTGATCCATATACATCAACTTATTGTGTTTGAGTGATGGAATGACTTTACTATATTTTTTTGTTATCCGGTAATCTTTAATTGAACTATTTCCAGTACTCCAATTAAAGATATTATTCCATTTCCAGCTATGGAAAGTTACCTGGATATCTTTGATCAGTTTCAGTACTTGTAATACAAAATTGTCTTTTCCTAAAAAATGGTTTAATGAATTACATGTAAGCAGGTTGAGAGGTTTCCAGTACTTAATCTGTGATTGCTTTAATCTGATGATTGTTGTGATTCTGGCTGGCCCTAAGTTATTTAATCTATTACATAATCCCGTTATCTGACTTTATTTTTGCAGTATCCAAACACTCTTTAAATTGTAAATTTTGGGATGATGTATTATATTATTAGATATGGATCGACATAATGTGGCCTTATTTTTAAACAGTTTTCTATATGCCATTGTCAGGATATTATGTATTCACCAGGATAACACACTATACTACATTCTGAACTCGATTCTAGGTATCAAGACTCTGTTCAGAATATAAAGTGCCTGTTAATCGGTTAACTTTTTGTTCTTTAGGGACTTGGTAACCATGTTAATTTCTCTAAGCATCTGTTTTTTGAGTTTGATAACAGATTTCTGATTATCTGTCCAGATCCCTAGGAATCTTATCTGTTCAGCTCTATTCAATTCTCTAACTACTTCTCTGTCAACCCTGCTTAGACCTCTTCTAGATATTGGTTGGGATTGTTAATAGTAATTAATACTGATTTGCTACTATTAATCTGTAAATCATTTGCCCTGTAAAAGATTCTTGCTTCTTCCAGAATCTTTTCCATATCCTCATTGGATCTTGCTATCCATGTTGTATCATCCATAAATGTGATTGCTGCATGCCTTGACTCTAGCTTTCTTTCAGTGTTTTTCTTTAAATCTGAATTCCAAGTCACTGATATTTTATAGTCTTTTATTTCATCATTCTGAATCTTACACAATAAAGGATCATAGAATATCCTTCACATTAGTGGTGAGATAGTTTCTCCTTGATCAATCCCATCTCCTGCTGTGATTACTTCAGTTAAATCTTTCTCGAATATAACCCTAAATTCTCGATTTTAAAATAAACTTATTATGATTTGGATAAAGCCTTTTGATATCTTGATTCTATTTATCACCTTAATTAATATATTCAGGCTAAAAGTATCATATGCTTTTATGTGTCTTGGAAAAGTATCCATAACTCTTTTTTATTTTTTCTTGCTTCTTCATAAATATTATTGAGAATTTGAATTGGTTCTGCTATGCTTTCTCCTGGTAATTCTGCATAATTAGGTCCTTTTAGGATATTGTTGGTCTTGCAGATATTTCTCAATCTGTTTATAAGGATTTTGGTAAAGCATTTTTATGTGATCTCCAGTAATACTATTGGTTTGATGTTGAGGAGTTCACATCCCCATGGTTTTGGCTTTGCTATGGGGTATATATGACTTTGCTTTCATTTTATTAGAGTAACTTCTCACCTTAGAAAGCTGTTAATATCTTTCTAAGATATTCCTTTTCTTCTTGACCCAGTCTTTTTAGCATTTTGTAACTGATTTGTGATCTCCCTGTGGCTTTGTTATTGGGAAGTCCTTGAAATGTTTTATGTAGTTCTTCTTGGGAGATTGGCTCCAGTAGGTCTTTATATTACTTTTTATTAATATAGTCTTTAGAATTGTATTCTTCTTTTCAATCTTCTATAAGGCTGTCAAAATTGATATTTCATTTTTTGAATGTCTCATGATGATATCTTTTTATTTCTCTTTTGATTTCTTCCTTTTTAGTAGTTATATATTCCTTTTCTCCATTTTTGACCTTGATCCTATCCAGTATTATTTTGACTCGCTCTCTATCAGTCAAGGAGTTTACTATTCTCATTTGGTTGTTACATAAGTCATCACATCTCTATTCCAAGGTTTTTTTTGATAGCATTCTTTGTTTTTTTTGCCTCTGTATTCTGACAAGCAATTTTTAGATCTTCTATTGCATCCTATATATCCTTTTTTAATAGTTTTCATAGAATTTGAGAAATATTATATTGGAACAATAGTTTTTGATCTGATGATTAGAACTGAAGGTAGTGTTGTGTTTTCCAATTGCTATGCTAAGGGCTTGCAATTTGATTGGATCATGTGTACTTTCTGCCTTTTTAAAGAGTGTGAATAGTTGGAGGACCCTCCGATACTTATGAATTCTGGTCTATGCCTATGATATTTTTCTTAGAAAGCAGATAACTTTTTGATCGTAAGCTTGTTATATGCTATTTTGCATATTTGTTCTTCAAATGTCTTCCAGATCTTGTTTGCTTGAGCTTCTCTTTTACTATTTTCAGGCTCTTCTTTAAACAATGAATCCATTGTCATTCTGAGTTTGTGATTCAAACTTTTACTGAATGCCTTCCACTGCTCAGGTATTGATCCTTTTATATCTATTCTTCGTTTACTCTTTGTGTAAGACTTGTTTTTGACATCTCTTATAAAGAGATTAGTATTATACATTGTTAGTACTAGCATAGTATGATCACTTTCTATTGTTTCCTTCATGCTTTAGTTGTTGAATCTAAGTATTGGATAGTTTGTAAGGCTTTGAGATATCCATATACAGTATAATCAATCTGACTACTACTAGTAGCATCCCATCTTGTTGAGGTTTTATCTTTTCCTTTCCATATAGCCTATATGTTAAGAAAGGACCATTCATCTAAAAAGTTGAGTAGTGGTATTTCTGGACACCAAGATGATTTAAATTTAGCTCTAGATGTTGATGCCCTGTCTTTTGCAAAGTTGTATGTAGCATTAAAGTCTCCCATTACTATTATATGAAAACCTTGTCTGTTCTTTTCTTTAATGAAGCTTTGTACTTTCTTCTGTACCTTTATGCTTCATTGTTTGTCTGAAGGAATATAGATTTGGATGATACATATCTTGTTTTGTTTCATGAGCATATTAACTGCTATCATGTATCCTTCTGCCTCTTTTACTGAAGCTAATTTTCTTTCCAGATTTTTTCTTATCAAGAGATTAACTCCTGTATCATATGGAGTGTCATTATTGATACTATGAAAATGCTTGAAGGTTGTTTGCTTCTGAAAGGCCCATTTTGCCTTTGCATTAGTTAGTTTTATTTCGTATAACCCCATTATTCCAAGGCCTTGTTCCTGCATTTCTTTTATAAAACTATATTGATTTGTACTATTAGTAATACCTCTAATATTGTGTGTTCCTACTCTAATTACTCTTTTCTGTATATTTTCCTCTTTTATTTCTTCAACTTGTTGATCCTCTCCTTTTTTCTCTAGAAATTTATCTTTTTCTATTTGTAGGAAATTATCAAGATCTTAATCACTCTGCTACTCCCTATTATTGTTCTTCTTTATTTGTTGTATTTTGCTCTTGTTTTGTATTTTTGACTTGAAAATGTTGGGCTGACATTCCCTCTCTTTCTGTGATTAGACTGGTGTGCCCTTTTAGGAGTGATTGGCCTTCCTTTTGAGTGAATCTTTTTCTAGTTTGTTCAATCTTTTACTAAGCTTTTCTAATATTTTGCTTAACTGAGTTATCTCTGATTCTTGCTTTACAGTTGGTCCTTAATCTCTTGTTTCCCGTCTTGTTGTTTGCCTTTGATACTGCCTAGTATCCGATGCTTCATCATCTGTTTCTGAGGAATATTGTAAAGCCTGATATGGGACTTGATTTGCTTCCTAATATCTTCGCTTCCCTAGTGGCTCCCTATTGCTACCAGTTACTGATGGTATAGACCTTATTGTGCTTCTCCTGTTTTCTGATCGACTATTGTTTCTTCTGAGTCCTGCTGTTAGTATAGCTTTTTGTTCAGTTTCCATGATATCTTCACTACTTGTTCCATCTTCACTTGCTCTATCTTGGCTTCTAGGGTCTTGTTCTCTTGTTTCTTTAATTATTACATGTGCATTGCTTGACCTAGCTGGATCAGCTGATACCTTGTGATAATAATGATTTTTTGCACTCCATTCTAGTCCTTGATTGTCGATCTTTATTTGATGCTAGAGTACCTCTCTTAGATCTTTTTCATTCTCAAAGTACACTACTGCATAGTTTTCTGATTCCAAGGTGATCTTGTTTTTCGGTATGTAAAAGGCCTTAGCCTTTGTATGGTTTAGGGCTTCTTTTATGGATTTTGTAGATAATCCATTAACTCCATATAGTCTTAAGAAGTATCTTTTTCTCGCTTTCAGAATCTGAGTAATTTCTTAGTCATCTTGTTCCTTGTGGGCTATCACAGACTGTACTTGATTGAATTTTATCTTAATTATCTATTTCTTGTCCAAGTTGATGTATTCTCGGTGAGCATAAAGGTAAACTCTGAACCGTTTTTGATGAAAAGATGTTCTATATTCATAAATATTAATAATATCTCAAATTCTTCCATTGTTTGTCTAATCATACATTTGCCAAATTTGTGATCTGTATCTATTAATGTGATATATTTTGATTTATTTTTAACTGATAGAAAGTTTTCAGATTTAAAGAACTTTTTGTTTTGAGCATATCTTTAAAAGACCAGTCGTGTGCTCATCTCTTTGTCCATTCTTCTAAATATGAAGTTCTCGGCTTCTTTTTTGTTAATGGCCTCCAGACATCTTGCTGCATCTTTTTCTTCATCAAAACCAAATATAATCCAATGGTTGCCATTGATAAATTCAGTTTTGAAGGGATTCATTCGCTTAGATATTTTTAAAGCTCCTTTGAGATACATAATTTCCTCTTCCCTATTTTCTCCTGGCAACATGGCTTGAAATACCCCTACCTTGATTGATCCCTGTTGTTTTACGAAGAATGGGTTTATTGTTGTCCCTTGAATCCTGTTTCTTATATTATAAGACATGCTATCTGTAATACAGCTTCCCTGTACTGTTTCTTTTAACACTTCTGTTTCTATTTGTTCTATCTATTCTACCACTTTTTTATCCTCCATTATGACTTCCTTAATAAAGTGTGTTTCTTCAAGTTCTATAGAAGTTGATTGAACTTCCATTGAGGGTGCTTTTCATCATAGAAACTTCAACTTGATTAGTGCTTGGTGCCTGCATTACTGGCTTGCTTGTCAACATATTGTACACCTTTTCTTCTAGCATAGATACTTCCAAATCTTTCTTTTTACCTTGCCCCTTTTCCTAGAGAGAGAAAATATTTTGTTATAGCATACGTTCTTTCACCATCACCAAAGGATTTATCCTTAATAAATTGGCAATAATATTATCTAGTATCGAGGAAACCTGTATTGATTCAGCAGGAATATGGGATTGAATAGTTGTTGTTGGTTTCAATTCATGCTGTATCATTCTTGTTTCCCAGAGTACTTATTAAGGATCTTGATAAGATACTATCTTTCCTAATACTTTCAATAGGTTCTTTTCTCTTTTTTCTAGAATTTTGATTATTGTTTATTCTTTCGTTGACATGTTGACACATGATATGAAGAATTTAACACGTGTTGTTATTGTATAGGTGTTTTTTTAATCATGTGATCAGATAAATATTGTTATATATTATTTTTCTGTTTGACGTATATGGCAATAAGTTGCTATATTGATATTAGGGAGTCTATGACACATGGCTTCTATGTGTTTACCCATCCAGTATTTGTTTATTGACACGTAACTGGTTATGATTAATTGTTGATCTTGCTTTAGATAATACATACTGTTGATCCTATACATTCTAATTTATTGATCTGTCACATCTTCTTGTTTTGTTATAGATTGATCGACTTGTTTTAATACACATCAATCAGGTGAAGAGTTAATGTGTTTGTATTTGCGTGATGTGAGATAATTGATCTAGAGTTGTTGTGTTGTTGTGATCTTTTAGCTGTTTGACCAAAGAGACTTAGACATCCTCCTGGGTTTCAATTAGCTTGGAGGTTGTGCTGATTTATCGATATAATCTATTGCTTCTGAGACTTCTCTTAGTACCTAAAAAGGTGTTAATCTACACTGGCCTGGCTAAGAGCTTTGTGGAGTTGAGGTTGAGTCTCAAGAAGCCTACTGTAAATCAGCTTATTTTTGCTTTTTCTTCTTCCTAAAAGCAAAAGTAACCTAGGAATATCTGTCTTTCAAGCTGAACAAAACTCTTTTCTTGTTTGTTGTAATGTAGATTTTGTTGTCTAGAAATGGATAGTTGTGTCCTTTAATGCTTGTTTTTGTGTAGAAGAGTTTTTGTGATTTTTTCAAGAAAATTACCAAAAAAGAAAATTTTTTGAAAAAATGTGGATTAGCGGAAATAGTTTTTTTTTTGTAAATTTTAATAGTCAGTATACATGTAACTAATAAACATGTATCTTATACAATATAATATATGTATATTATAAAAATTATTTTCAAGTGAAATTGAACTGATAACTTGTGAATAGTAATCTGGAAACATATCTACTGTATTATTGACTTATAGATTTAATAAATTGAATCTTATTTAATTCAAATATCTTTTTTTTTATTAAAATATTTAGATATTTAACTATTTTTATTATTTTTTGTTTATTTAAAAATATTATTTTATGAATATTGTCTCTTTTTATATTTATAATATATAAACTATTTATAAATATATTTTTTATACATCTATTATAAAAACTCTTTTCACTAATCCTTTAACCCTACACAAAAAAACCATTTACAAGAGTTTTATTCTTTTTGACTAATAAAGTCTTTCTACTTTCCTTAAAACAACTTGAAGTTTATTTTCAAGAATTACTATTATCTTTTTCTATTTGTCTATAAACTCCTTTAAATAAAAATGAGCCTTTAGTGACCTAAATAGACTCAAGTACACACTTCTTTTACTAAAAACAAAAAGGTTTCCAAAAGTAAAAAGACCAACTGGTAAAGAGTCATCTTTTAAAGCTGAATATAACATAGCAATAGAGATTTTCTGAACAAGAAAGACTTATTTGTCACCTTCTTTACTATCTCTTGTTCTCTTAGAGTGTATACAGTTTTTTCATGGTTTTTTTGAGGAATTTTACCTACTCCAACTAGATCCTGAAATTTTAGTAGCACAATACCATTTGGCTTTTGATTAGCTGACACGAAACACATTGATAACAAGATTAAACAAGGTTTCTTGGCCATACTCACATATCTCGATGATGTCATTAGTGAAACAAAAGAGGATCAATCAATATGAAATTCTTTATTCCTTCAAATAAAGTGTAACCAAAACAAAAATATCGTAAAACCATTAGAACAGGTACTAAATTTTTCAAATAGTGAAAAGGTGACTATTTGTTCAAGCTGAAGTCTTCAACTTCTTATTATCTCAGTCAAGTTAAGTATGCAAGAAAGGTTATTTTCTTATCCTGGTTAGGCAATAAGACTGAAAAGCAAAAGACTGCAAGCCACTACCATTTCTCTAGGATTGAGAATGCATTTCTCAGATATTATGTAATAATATTGTAATTGATGAGAATCCCAACTGCTTTTCTGATACTCTCCCACTATTGTAAAGCAAAAAGATCTTTGGAGAATAATTATTTTGGATAATGGAAGATATATACCAATAAAATTTCTTTAACTAGATATGACTGCTAAAAGATATTATTAGTTATACAATATAACTGAAAGTTATATAAGAACTTGGGGTCCAGCATAAGTTATTACTTGGTATAGATAGATAAAAAATTAATATCAAAAGAAAGGAAATGATGAACAAGAAGCTAGATATGAGTAGATGATAAGTACCTCAGATAGTCATAAGAAAATAATCAAGATTATGAATAAATAAATTTCTCAGATGGTTAAGAAGAAGAAGAATATCTTAGAAGTGTTGTTTCTTAATGAAAAGAGATTTTTTAGCAAAGGTCCTTTGGAAAACATGGTGCACTTTTATTTTTCTTTTTTCTTCTTTTCTTTTCATATAAGTACATTTGTATATTTTTAGGTATTCTTTTTCCTTTTATTTTTCCTTTCACCTATTATAGTTTCTAAAAATCAGTTTTTTGAAGAATAATTGGTAGCAGTAACTTGTTGACAATGATAGAAAAGTTAGAAGGGTCTTTACCCAAAACCTATTCTAGAATGAAACATTGTTCCCAAGGTTGCACTTAGATGCTTGAAACTTATTTGAAAACTAAAGTAATAAGTAAGTTAATATGAGATTTAGTTTAGTCAAGATATATTTGCTTAATGTATCACATATGATTTTGTTATTTATGATTAATAAATACACTATGCTGGCCTAACTATGGGTATAAAAAAAATATAGATATATACAGTGCCCTCCAATAAATAAAGAATTACTTAAGAATTATTAAAATTAATTAAAAATAGTTTTATATATCAAACATTTTATTTTATTAATAAAAACTTATTTTATGTATTAAATAAACATGTTTTTTATAATTCTATCTTCAATAAAATTTTTATAAAATTTGAAGTCACTTTTATTATTGCATTTAATGCATTATTTCCAAATGAAATTTTTTTACATTTTTGTTAAAATTTTGATACTTACTCAATTTTTATAACTATTGTTTTAATAAGCAATTTATTATTCATAAATTTTGTTTAGCATATTTTAAACTATTAAAATATAAAGTTTTATCAAATTCTATTTAATATTTAAATTCTTATTTAATAAAATGTACAGTATTTAAAAAATAACAAAATATTTAAAAATTATTATACTTAATTAGAAATAGTTTATATGACTTTTTATTTTATTAATAATAACAGTTTTTATGTATTAAGAAAACTTGTTCCTTATTATAAATTCTACTTACATAAAAATTATTATATTTGAATAAATTTATATTATTATATGATATCTTATCAAAAATCTCTTTCCTATAACAAACCAGATCCTTAAAAATTTCCTTTTTTGGAAACTTTTAAGACGAAAGGCAAAAAAAGATGACAAGTCTAACAGAAGTCCCAGAGCTTCCAACAACCCTCCCACAATTACAAGTGCATCTTGAGATATGACAAAAGAGCCGGCAAAGAACTGGACCTAGCTAGAACCCAACTATATGCAAAGAAACCCATTACGACAGCAGCTAAGAAGTCCATACAATCAACAGCAACTATTATTCCCAACAATGACCATCAACCCAACAATAACACAACCAGCACTTCCACACAACAAGAAACAATGCTTCAAGAAAATCAACAACAAGTGATAGAACATTCACCTCAACAAAGCCAAGAATCAGAGGCATCAATCTCTTCATGGAGTGATATAGTAAAAACACAACTTAATACAACCAACGAACAGAATAAGCAACAAGAAAAACATCACAGAAGAACCACTATCCAGAAATCACAAACAGCTCGAAACAACAGCCCAGATGAAGAGATGGAAACTGAAAAGAAAAACAACTCAGAACAAAAGTGGTTCACTATTTCCAAAGGCAAAAATAGAGAAATCACAACCCTTAGGACAGACCAAAACCCAGATCACCATTTGACAAAACAATCTGATACGGACAAGAACAATACAAGGTTGGCATTCCAACAAAACTAGTCAAAGGAAAAACCATACATCAAAAACTAGAACATATCATTCTAGCCCTCAACTCCCCTGAAGGACTTTTGACAGTATGTAGTGAAGGAAAAAAAGAAGACATGCAAATCATTGCCATCTTTTCAGATCAACATGCAGCTGAACATGCAATGATTATAGAGATCCCAGAAATAGACAACAACAGGTTGACACACATAAAAACCGGCCGCCAACAAATCAATAAAGGAAACTCCATAATAGTGTGGAACATCCCCTTGAACACAAGACTCATTGAAGTCAAACAAGCCTTCGCCAAACATGGTTAAATTCAAGGTATCACTATAAAAACCCAAAACTTGTGGCAATGTGTCACAATCACTTTCGAAGACCAAGAACCCAAACACAAACTAGTAAATGCCAGAAGCATCCTAATAAAAAAAAACTCAGTGAGAATCAATGATACAGAATGGACACTTCAACAAATGAAACAAAAACATGAGATCGCTGCCAAACTAACGAACCTTCCTCCCAACACATCAGCATGGGATATCAAAAACATCCTCACACAATGCAAGGGATGTACATGCTACATCCCAAGGGCAGCAAACAAGGGTTACAAACCCAAAAGATTTGCAGTCACCAGCTTCGAAACACAAGAAGACCTTTTAACAGCAGCACAAACACAATACCAACAAGGAGAAACAATTCTCTTATTCACACCAATCTCAACAAAACTATGTACAATATGCGACGCACCTTCTCACCTAGCCCAAAACAGTCCTACCAAGGAAAGGCACCTCCAATGGGACACCTATAACAAAAACCAGGTAACTAAATTCGGAGACCTTTACAACAAATTCATATCAGAAAAAACTTTATCAATCCACAACATCAATAAACCAAGAACACTCAAAATATCAAAAGCAGAGACATATGCACCAGCAGTTTCCCTAACAACCAAACTTAAACGGGAGAACCCAACAACCCTCGAAGACATTGGTACTATCCTCAGAGAAATTCAGTAACAACTGAATACTATCAAATATCAAGTAGCAGAACTGGACGAGCGTATCACTAACCTAGAATATTATGATGAAGAATACTATGAATCAATGGATAGTGAACAAACACCAATATTGTAAGACTCAACACCTATATCACAATCCAACAGTACACAATCCACACCTGAAGATAGCTTTGAAGATCTCAGAAACACACAAACACAACTCTTTTCCTCTATTGACGGGATGCAAGACAAATTGAACCAAATTTTCACCACAATGAATGCTTTAGCCCAGACCTCAACCAAGACTCCTGATAATCAATAACTATGGGAAATACACATAGAAATTTCAATAACAACAATGAACAAGTGAATACAAACATAACATATAACTACCAAACCAACAACCACAATAATTTCTCACTCAGAATACAACAACTCGTAATAAATTCATCATGGTCAGACTCAGACTCCACAATAGATGAAAACACTGATACACTATCACCAATATCCCATGACAACCCTAAATCTCCACAAGAAAAATTAATTACACCAACAAACAATACTACCACATCACATAAATAACACCCCGAATGCACCTTTAACCATCAAATCACAGGACAAACTTGGAATATCTTTACAATAAATGTCAGAGGTCTTAAATTGAATTCAGGAAAACTACTTCTCTGGACAGAATAGATCAATAAACACAAACCAAGTATCCTTGCATTCACGGAAACAAACCTCAACAACACGGAAGGAAAATTTATTCAATTCTATGACTACTAAACCACATGGAGTAACACAAGTAATCAAACGAAAGGGTTTGGAGTAGTACTATCAATTAAAAAAAATCTAGCCAAACACATTTACCAAAAGCACATATAGAAAGACAGAATAATCTCAATAGACCTACTCTTCAAATTCAAACGCAAACTCCAAATTATTGCCATTTATCTTCCTGCCCAAGCACACCAGTCAAATTAAAAGTGCACCAAAGAAGCCCTTAAACTAATCAATGAAACAAAAACCTCAAATAGCCAAATAATCATACTAGGAGACTTCAACTCAGTCCCCAACCCCAGTATAGACATGTCCAACTCAAAGTTTCTAAAGGCAAAGCAACACCTTCCAACAGGAAAGCTCATATAATGACTATCAAACAATCAATTCATAGATACCTTTCGAGAAACCAACCCATACAGTACCCAATACACATGGAGCAATACAGAAGATACAGTCAGTAGAATCGACCAAATATGGATCTCTCCATCACCACTCTGGCTTTTCACAGAAGCACAAATACAAGAAATCGACCAAGAAGTAATGGAAACTGATCATAATGTAACCTACTGTAATCTACAACATTGGAACACTGACCCCCAGAACCAAATAGATACAGATCACAACCCAATACCAGATATAATTGGCAGGACAAACCCCAAGAAAAATGAAAAGATTTCGGAGAACACATACAATTCAAGCTCGAGTAATCATGGGACAAACTTAACACCTCCTCAGATAAAGTAAACAAAAAATGGAATCTTCTAAGAGATACTATTCTACAAAGTGCAGCCCTTTATATCAAAAAATACAAGGAAAAAAAGAGATCACCAAAACCACCCAACCCTTCCACTGATGCTTTACGCAAACTGTCAAAAATCTACTTGTTGAGTAAACAATTTTTCAACAACAATCTACCATCAGACTACACTTTCAAGAAAATCAAGTCCATATTGAATAAACTAGTCAACAGATACTCTATTACCATAGACCCTCCAAAAGAACCCTCTTGTCCAGTAAATATAGCAGAATGGATTAAATCCATCAAAAATACAAGAGATACACACAAAGCAATCTTCAATAAACTGTGCAGAAATGACAATCAGAAGCCATATCTGAACGACTATTAAGAAGACAATTATACTTTAACGCCAACAAAAAACAGATGATTAGAAACCTATTAGACAATTCAAAAAGACATACTGTATCATACTAGATAAGCTGATCATGCAAATACTAGAGAAAACAATCATCACAAACCTAGAAAAAATCAAAGAAGCAGTCAGGATATACTACTAAAACTGAACTAGTAAACGCAATATCAAGATGATCCATTTCACAATATGGGAGGAAGAATACAAATCACTGAAACAAGTGAACAAGGAATAGTACACTAATGCAACCAACATCATCACAGCAGAAGAGATCCAAGAGGTACTCAGAAAATGTTTCAACAAATCAGCACCAGGACCACTAGGAATCCCCTATATTACACTTAAAAAACTTACTAAAGAAACAATAAACTATATTGCAGACCTCTTCAATAATGTACTAAAAACAGGTAAAGTACCAAAGGAGTGGAGTCAGGGTAGTATATATCTCATTCCCAAATCAAAACCATGGGAAAACAACATCAATATAATACGACCAATTACCCTTCTCGAAACAACATGGAAAATATTCACAAAAATTATCAATAACAAACTAGCTAAAATCCTCACCATCTACCAAATCCTATCTGAGCACAACTGGGCAGCTCTCCCAGGTTGTAGCACACAAAAACCCATTCATATAATTAGAGCAATCCAGGATGATGCAAAATAACATGGAAACAAAGCATGGATTTTGAGTATAGACATGGCAAAAGCTCTCGACTCAGTAAATATCCAAAGACTCAAATTAGCACTCCAGTGAATCAAATGCCCTTACATTATCATTCAAATTATCATGAACATTTGTACAACAGACAAAACCAGGTTATCATATCATTTGGACCTTCACCACAATATACAGTAGAAGATGGAATCGATCAAGAAAACACTATATCACCTCTACTCTGAAGAATCTTTTATGATTCACTCTTATCCCGGATCTCAAAAACACGAAAGGGATACACTTTCACATCAAAAAAAATGGAAGCAACCCACAGTACCACCAGCCATCTCAACCCAAAACATCTCATACCTAGCATTCATAGATGACATTACCCTAATAGCAAGCAGTCAAAAAAAACTACAAAAAATAAGCGACATCTGCTCAACCTTTTTCACAATCAATAATATTCACATCAACATATCCAAATCAAATTTCGTAGTTCTCAACTCTGCATATGACCCAAATAATCAGATCCTAATTCAAGAACAACCAATTACAATGCTCCCACCAAATCAAGCAGCCAGAATCCTAGGAATACATCTAGAAGGTAAAGGAACAAAAACATACCAACAACATTTGATAAAAGAAAAAACACTTAAATATGCCAACACAATCAAATGGAAAGCAACAACAGATAAACAAATCAGCTACCTACATAATCAAGTCTGGATATCAATATTAACCTACCTCCTGTCGGACATGGTCCTCACAGAACTAAGCTGTAACAAAATCATAAGTACTCTAAATCCTATTTACAAACATAAACTCAACCTGGCAAAAACAGCACCCAACTCAATCTTTCACAACCCACTGGAATACGGATTCTTCCATCTCTGGGATAGACAACTCTTACTCCATGCCAACAACTGGTACAAAAGAATAAATAGACAAGACATCATAGGAAAAATCACCAACATGTGGCTACAGGAAGTGCAAAATAGATGGTGGTCAACCAAATCTATAACAAGTACACAATTCACAGACCCATTCCTACCTCAAGGACATGACTTTACATATAATCACCTCTTTCTTCACATACAACATGGATATATAGAAATAGCACAAAACCTTCAAACCTTTAAAAAAACAGACACAACCATCGAAGAAATAACAGAAATAATATGGTACAATAAATATAGAAAACAGTTGGCAACAAACCAAATCCTCTTTCTGAACCAAATTACCAACTACATAGGATCTAGACTAGCAGCATGGGTAGAAATAATCATGGCAAACAAGAAACCCAACAGAAAAACACCCAACTGGTTCAAAGAAATTCAATAAAATCAAAAAATCTTAACCCTGATCGAAAACAGATGAACACATACACAAACCAAAAAAATTAACCACAGATTAGAAATAGAAATACCAAGTCAAGAAATTAAATGGACTGTATCATAAGGCATCAACACAAGCATAATCGGCAGAAAATGTGCTATACAACAAAATACAGTCAAACTGCAACACTATATCAGAGCCAACAACAACTGCTCCCCTCTTAAAGAATGTGACGGATGTCCCTTGAACACTTCAAGAAAACAAGGAGAATATATCTTCTACAAAAAAAAGAACAGCTTGATCAACATCACAGTTCACAAAAGCAAAAATAGCTCAAGAAATTCGTCTTCCAAAAAACTTTGCCAAAGAAGCAGAATAACACCTAACAGCTTCAACAACATCCTTAACAACAAATTTACATATCCAAATCTCCCTCAACCACCAACTATCCTCAACAACCAAATAGTGATCAACAAAACCATCATCAAAAGATATCTCAAGACAACAGAGTGAACTATCGAGGAATTGGCAACAATATGATATAAAATAGGAAATCTCCACGAAATCTCAGTCTACACAGATAGATCTTTAGACTCAAACCAGAACATGGGATTTGGTTGGCACATTATTCAAAGACCAGATACCAGCTTCCAAGGAAAA
>CAJVPT010002972.1:0-16242 GCA_910592055.1 Acaulospora colombiana
AGTATGAAAATCAATCTGCTCTCAAATAGAAACATCTACAAGAAGATGAACAAAGATTACTAACTGGCCACTTTAAAATAAGATCAAGGACCTAGTAAAGAAAAAAGATTTGAATCTGGAAATCTTAAAGGTCAAAACCTACAGAATCAATATATTCAACAATCAAGTAAACTTACTTGTCCAACAGGCCAGTCGGGAGAACTCAATAACTTGGCATTAGCTACTAGAGCTAGAAAGAGTCCTCACAATAGCAACATGGAAAGAATACGCAATAGAAATTGGTATCAGGAATTTCATTAAAATATTCAATAAAAAAATTGGACTAGACTGAATAATACAAAAATGGATCCAGGATCTTTAAATACAAAATAATAAAATTATAGACTGGTCAACCTTTTGAAACCAGTTCAATTCAACTAATACCTTCGATACCTCTTTCAAAATCAACAAAAGCTTTCTAACTTAACTCATAATAAACTTCTAGTCCTATAGATACTTAAAAAGAGAAAACTAGATGTGTATATCACAACCACTTGCCCTGCATACAAACTTCAAAAAGAGACACTAGGACATCTTTTTGAATGCCCAGCCACTAGGAAAACTCAGAAGAACTTATGGCAGAAGGCAAATAAAAAGATCAATAAATTCATCAGTAAAAAAATAAAAGATAAGAAAGAAGTTCAATCTAAAATAAGTGACTGGATAAACAAATGGTTAGAAGAGATTCAGAAATCTAACAAAGGCCTTTTCAATACTATCTATGGATATATGGAAAAAAGCAAGATGACCTTCTTGAAGAAGTATCTCAAAGAACAGCTCAAGATTTCATCAGCAAACATATAGGATATAATTAATAAACTTTATCAAAAGATAAGAGCAAACTTTAAAAAGGAGATCTGAAATACTTACTGTACCAAAATTATAAAATAGGAAAAGAAACAAAATATTATAGAAGAGAACAAAAAAAAATAAGAGACCCAAGCCCAGATCTGATGAACAGATTAAACAGAATCAAAAATAATTGTCATTATCTTTAAATAATTTGAATCTGAAGAACATCAAAAAAATAAAGAAAAGAAGTATACAGCGATATTAAGAATTGGGTTTGTTACAGAATAAAGTAATTTGGTTTTTAACTGTAGACAAAACTTAGAATAATCTACAGTAATGACCTGTAGGCAATAATTTTATTAATTAGAGAAATTATCCAAATTAGCAAAGGAGCAAAATATTATTCCCTAGGTTGCATTTAGAGAAATAACTTTTTGATAATGAGTGAGTCAATATGTGAAAGTTGCAATAATTTATAAATACCTAGTATATATATAATAAAGACATGTTATACTGACCTGACTGTGGATTAAAAAAAAATTAAAATTAAAATTAATAATTAAGATTAAGTCTGTATTAAAAATATATATATATTATATACTGTATATATAATTTCTCTCAAAAGTTTGAATTTATCTATTATATTTTTATTATAAATTATATACAGTATATTGTGTAATAATACTAATTTTATTTATTATATTTTTTAAAAAAATTGTTTATATATAATTTTTTAATGTTTTATTATTAATAAAAATTTTTATTTTATAAAATTTTACAAGACTTATGGATCAATAATGCAATAGTTAGCACTCCATAAATCAGATTATAAAATACAGATTCAAATTCTCCAGAGAATTAATATAATTCCCCTTATCAAAAAGCAAGTAGATTTTAATAAATTATTTATTGCCTAATTATATTTAACTGATATTTCTGAATATAATTGATACAAATTAAGATAATCGACAGTTTTCATTGAGTTCTATTGAAAATCAAAATCTCTATAATATAAGATAGTCTATATAAAGATTGTAATTAGGTCTTTATCCAAAATCGAGTAAGATTATTCTTGATAGAATCACATTATTACCTGCTAATAACAAAAGGAGTAGATCCCTAAACCAGTTACGTGTTAATGAGAAAGGATTGACTAAAGATCTTATCCAATTTTAAGACTTCAAGTATATATTTATACTTTGATCTATAGACTTAATAATTAGGAGATTTTGGTAAAAGAAGAAATCTGCGAACCACTCTGAAGGATCTAAATCTGAATTCAAGCTAAAAAAAATCCAATAGTCTAATAACCAGACTACTCTTAATAAAACTAGTCTGGGAAAAATTAAGAAGAAATCACATGGATAATGTAGTACTTATATATAGTTAGTAAATATATAGGTAGTTACTCATATATATAGATTATTAATATATATATATTTTTTTTGCTGACTCATCCTTGTTTATTAGCTTTGATAAAGTAATTTGCAATACATATTGTAGGGATTATAAAAGAAGACAGAAAGTATTCCATATATCATTTATGCTACTAAACTTCTTAAGACTATAGTCTATCAGATGGCTTGTTGTCACTCCAGACTAAGGAAGAAACTAACCTGCCAAGGCAATGCTAGTACTAATTTCTATATTAAACAAAGAGAAGATATGAGTATTATATTTAATAAAGTTGTTTAGATATTTGTTAATTATAGTAATGTAACTGTTTTTGATGACTTGTTTATTTATCCATCTGCTATTTTGCTATACTTTCTTTGCATATTTGTATTATTTTTCAGTTTGTTTATTGATTACTATTGTTTGTTTCCATTGTTGAAAGATATGGCACTGGTTCAGCCATTTGTGGTAGAGCAGTTCTTTCCATTTATATGTTATTTCTTGGATATATTTCTGTGTACTAGGGGAATTTGTTGTAATCTTATATATGACTAATATTAAAGACTTGAATAATACTCCTTTGATGAAAAGTTTGAGTTCAGATGATATTTTTAAGGATATTTATTGTTTGATTATTTGTGTATAATTGCTTTTTATTGCTGGACGAATATATTCTTTACATGTGCTGATTACAATTTCGTTTGCATGTACAATAGGATCTTGTAGTGTAGTATCATAGAGAAAAGGGTGATAATTGTCTTCTATTAGATTGCATCGAGGACAGAGATTATCTGTGTAGAGTATAGGTTTTCTTGCGTGTAGTTTGGTTTTGATAAGTAATTCATTGTTCCATAAGTTAATTGAAAATTTCCTGATTTGTTGATCTTCTATTGATGTTTTGTTATTACTAATTTTAGAGAGGTATAAGTTGTTAAAAGTTGCTTTCCAGTTGATGTATTTGTATTGGCCTGCAAAGTTTATGAGGGTCTTGTTTAGAACTCTCTATTGTGTTAAACTTTTGGCTTGTAAGAGTTTTTGACATATTGTTTTGGCAGGAATGTTTATTATATCCTTGTCCCATACTGGGATTATTGTAATGTTTGAAGTGTTGGATGTTAATATTTCAATTTGTAAAGTTCTAGAAGCCATGCCATTGTGGAAGGGGTCGATTTTAGCCAACTGGTCTGCTAATTAATTGTATTTGATTCCTATATGTGCTGGAACTTTATGCAGACAAATGTTGATATTTTTGGATTTGCATATGTCTTAAATACTCAGTAGTAATTTATAGTTTTTGTGTTTATGAATTACTTGATCAGGTTTTTGTTTAAGAGATTGATTAATACAGGATATTGCTGCTTGACTGTCAGTGTAGAGGTCTATAAAGGATTGAATGGGTATTGTTACTAATGCAGTATAGATTGCCATAATCTCAGTCCTGGTAGATAATGGGTGTTTGTTTACTTGTGCTTGAAATTAGAACTCTTATTATGCAGGTGTAATGATAATCCATCCTATACCCATGTGTGGTGTATTGTTCCAATCTGATTTGGATCCATCTGTATAAATCTGGAAAGAATTATCCATTATAGAGGTGGCAATATGTGTCAGTTTGTTTAATATGCTTGGTTCTCCTTTGAAATACTGTTGAATATGGCTTTGTATAATATCATTATCTTGTATAATCATATGGGGACATGTAGTGATTCTTTTCAGTGGTGAGGTGGTAAGGTGATTGAGTACTGTATATATTAAGTTATTGAGTCAGGTGACATTCATGTTCTTCTAATGTGTGACTGTGAGAGGTTTTCAGGGTGTGAGATAGATGTAGTACTAGAGTTTATTGGAATTATAATTGTATTTTGTGATTTGGAGGAGAAGATGCATATACTTGATTGTGTTGTGTATTCATTTATATCACATCCTGGACATCTAAACAAAGGAGATTCATTATTTTATAGAGTATAATGTTGATATGATATTGTTTTGTTCAGATTGTTTCTTTGTTTCTTGCCAATAAGTATTTGATTGTTTTTTATTGTAGCTGCCCAATGGGGTTTTGTGGTAGTTGTATTTGTTGCTGGGTACTTTGTAAGAAGATGTTGGTTATGTTTGGATTGAGATATAGCATGGTAATAGTTGGATTTCTAAGAAGGTTTTGTAGTTCTAGAAACCAATTAAGTGTTTTTCCTGGTGAAAGTTTCTTTTTGTATCTAATGAGTTGACATTATTGAAGAGAGTGTGTTCTTTGTGCATTTAAGAGTTGCCCAGTGAACATTAAATTATATTTTTTAGTTGAGTTCGATATTTGTTGTAGAAATGGGGATGACAATATCTTTGATTGTTGTGTCAATTTTTTAAAATATGGAGATTTGGTTGTTATTGTGATGAGGTTGAAAGCTGAATCCATATTTGCGCAAAAGTTAGAAGATGTCATGTATTAGGTTGCTTCCTGGTTTACATATCGGCTTAATTAGATAGATAAGGATTGAATTGATAGATCAAAATTTGTTTTGTAGATGTTGGAGTCTATATCTTGCTAGAGTGCCTGTAATATTTTGTCTATTGATTCTTTGGATCCAATTTGTGGCATGTAGCTGTGTTTGTCGATCCCATAAATGAAAAAGATTATACTCAAAGGTATTAAAAATTGCATTGTTGGAAATTGTATTGGCTAGGCCAAGTTTGTGTTTGAAGGTACTGATGAATTTGCTCATTAATATATTGCAGGTGTTTTCTGATAGAACTATGTCATTTAGGAGATATTCAATGCTAGGAAAGAGAACATGGTTGATGATATATCGTATTTGTTTGTCAGTCACTTGTTTGCTATCTATAAGTGCTCTAGTTTGCATGACTTAGTGTTGGATTGGTTGCTTTTGATATCGTTTGGAGGCCTTGTTGTCATATCAAATACCTAAAATTCTGACTGGAATGTTGTTTTCACAGCCCGGGATATGTTGATTTTGCATTTGTACCTCTTGTTCTTTGTCTGAGTCTTTGCCATTAATTATAAGAAGAAAGGATTTATGTGGATTTATGGCTATATTATTGATTGTGTAAAATTGTTGTGCTATATTTATGATCATTTATAGCTTAGATTGAGTTTCTGTTATCCATGTAGTATCATCCATGTAAGTGCTGACTAGAATGTTTACAGATGAGATATGTGGTTGATTTTCTACTGCTGTTAGATGTGGTGTTTTAATAGTGTATCCTTTGAAGTTGTTGTTTATGGTATATAAGAGGGGATTATAGAAGATTCGTCAGAGGAGAGGAGAGATGAAGTCCCCTTGATCTATTCCATTCATAACATTGTATTCTTGTGTGAGGCTATGACATATAGTAACTGCATTGATTCTGTTTTGAAAAATAGTTGAAATTATATTGATCATGGGTTGTGGGAGCTTGATACATTTTAGTGCTAAGTTAAGCATATGAATGTTAATGGAGTTATATGCTTTAGACATGTTTTGGCTGAGTATCCAGGCTTGTTTATTGTTGTCTTTTGAATCTTCTGTAATGCAGTTTAAAATATGGATAGGATCTTGAGTGCTATTTCCTGATAGGCCTGCCCAGTTTAGATCTGATAGGATCGGAGCATTTGTAAAGCATTTAGATAATCTATCTGTAATTATTTTGATGAAGATTTTATGTCCAGTGTCCAATAATGTTATAGGTCTTGTTATATTGAGATTGTTCTTTCAATCTTTAGGTTTGGGTATCAGATATATGATTACTCTATTCCATTCTTTTGGTGTTTGATCCATTTTGAGTATATCATTAAAAATTTCTAGCAAAAATTTCTTGGTCTCTTGTTTTAGGTGCTTGTATGCTTTGTAGGGTATTGAATTCCTTCCCGGAGTTGATTTGGAGTTCCTTTGTTGTATAGTACTTGAGAGCTTTTTGATTGTTATAGGTACTAGTAGATCTTGATACCAGTCTTGTTTTATATGTTCCAGTGGTTCATAAGCTATCTGCCAAAAAGGAAATTGTTCCAAAGGTTGTATGTTTCTTTTTGGGGTCTATTGTTCAAAGTGTTCCCTAGCTTTAACTTTAATTTCTGATGGATCGGTGATAATGTGTATATTGTCATTGTCAGAAATAATGATTCTATCTAAGATAATAGATCTTGTGGATTTGTTTAAGATGCTATTTATCATCGACTTCTTTTGATTTTCTAGCATTACTTATTGTTTGATACTAAATTGTTTGATTGTTTGCTTTTTGCGTATGTTTGTGAGGATTCTTGTGACTGTTTTAAACTTGATTGTAAAGTTTTTGATTATTGTTTTCCATGTTGTTAGGTCTGAATTAATATTAGTTGGCGGGAGTACCAGTTGAGCTCTTCATATAGTTTAGTTGATATTATTTTTATTATTATAAGTATTGAGTCGATATTGATTGGAATTTGTGTAGTGAGTTTGTATTGAAGTTGTTGTAATTGAACAAGGGTTTTGAGATAATTTTGGTCAGTTTTGAGATTGCGGATTTTGCAATATGATTTGATTTTTGTTATATGTGATTTAGCTGATTTATGGAGAATATGTTTGAATTTGTTCCACTTATGATCCAAGTTACAATATTGAAGAGAATTATGATTAGCCATAATGAATTCTTCAATCTGGTTTGCAAATTTTTCCCATGTTGCTGATGAGGTATGGCTTCAATTGAATTTGTGATTTGATATATGTTTTGCTTTGGAGGTGACTTTGTCCAGTTGCCAGGCTTCTATTTTAGCAATTGAATCTGAGTAATTACTGCCTGCAATGTCTTTGATTTCGTGTGAAATATATGCTTCTCTTGATTGCCATATAGGGGATATAAGGATCTATATTTGATCTATTCTGCTTTTGTTTTGTTTATTTTGTCAAGTAAATTCTTTTCTTGATAGGTTGTGTTCTTTGTATATATCGATAAACCTTGTTCTAATAGATATTTGATGTGTATAGCATTGGGTATAATTGAAAGGTGCTTTTTGTAGTCGCTATATTTGTCTAGACTTGGATTGCTTACTGCATTGAAGTCTTCTGCTACTATTATCTAATAGTTTTTTGTTTTAGCTTCATTAATTTATTGTTTCATCTTGTGAAAGGTGTTTAATTTTTCATTGTTGAAACTATGTGCTGGAAAGTATGCTCCTATAATTCTGACTTTTTGTTTATTGGGGAAGGCCATATCCAATAATAAGAGTCATTCTTGGTAGTGCTGATATTTAAAGATTCATTGAGCCAGTTGATGAGTGACACTGATGACAACACCATGTCCAAAAATTTGTGCACTTTATGTATCCAAAAGGATTTGTATTTATAATGCGTCCAATATTTTGAGGATTGTGAAGTGTCATTTGTTTCTATTGTAATAATAATATGCCAATTATTAATGTCACAAAGTTCGAACCAAGAATTTCTTTTGAGATCTGTTGAGATGTTATGAATATTGTGAGTGATAATTTTTCAAAAAGATATATATGTAAAGATAAAAGGTGAAGTATTTGAAATGGAGTTGTCTATGTTCAATATATTCCATAAGGGAGAAGGGGTGTTATTTGTATTACTTATTGATTAGAAGGAATTTGGAAAGTGTCATCATTGGAGGGGGGAACTTGGATGGCTGCCAGTTCAGAGAGAGATGATATGATTGCATTCATAGTGCCTGTTAATCTATTGAGTTGTTTGTAGATTTTTGTTTGATCTTGTCTGATTTCTAGAACTGGACTTGATGCTCTTCTTTTTCTGAAGGTGTTGGAGGTTACGCTTATGACTTTTTCATTGATTGATCTGTCATCCCTTTCATCTTGTGATTCATGATCTGCTTCATATATATGATAATAGTAACTGTCATTTTCAAGATGTCCTATATGCTTGTCTATGCTGATAAGTTCATATTTGATATTCTTTATCTCCTGTCCTATTTCTTTGATAGCTGATAGAATGTTGTGCAGTAAGATATTATGAACATTGTTGGTAAGGTGTTTGATAGGGTCTGTTGCCTTTATATTGATAGAATTTGTAGCAGTGTGCTTTTGCTTTACAATTTTGGTTAAGGAAAGTTTGATGCAATCTCTTTGTAGGATTTGTTTCTGTGAGTTGGTGGAGTACCCATTGGGTTTGTATCTATTATAAAGATGCCCAAATTTCCTGGCATTTTCTTGTTTTTTAATTTGTAAGTGTTGTTGCCTGTTTTGAATCAGACAATTTTTGATCATATGTTTAGTGCTAAAGCAGAGATTGCACGCTTTAGTGTCTGAATCAATCCAAGTGAGTTCAGTATTTTCAAGTTTTGCAAGAAAGGTCTTAGCAGCTTCTAGGAGTTCATCTGTTTTGAAGCTAAGGATAGCAAATCTTTTTCGTTGGTATTGAGAGGTTCTTGGAATATAACATAACATAATTGGACTTTGGTTTGATCAATTATTTCTTTAATATCAAAACCTGTAGTGCTTGGAGAAAGGTTGACTAGTTTAATTGTATATTTGTCTCATTTTGTTTTAATTTAATGATTATTAAGAAATGGGTAGATACAAATAAGGTCTCCTTTGAAAAGTATTGCCCATCTGATTTGGATTTTCTCGTAATCTTTTTGATTTTTGTATTCCACTGTGACTGTTTGCCACATGCCGATTGTTTGCATTTTGAGAGATTGAATTTCTCTAAATTTAGTAAAGGCTATACACACCTCATTGTATATGACATTGAGCAGAATGTCCCATGCTTGGATGCTTTTGTTTTTTATTGCAATGCTATTGTATATGGGTATTGCTGACATGTGAATGATAGTGTTATAATCGATAGTGAGATTTTTAGCTTTATTTGCATCTTTTTCATCCCAAAATAAAGCAGTAATCAGTTTTGCATTTTGTGAATTATCAATCTTGATATATAAAAAGAATTGGAATTTGGCAAGGTGTTTTGTTAAATTTCAGATTTTACGTTGATTATCTTTGTCAAGAACTTCTTCGATAGGAATTGTGCATTTAAATCTTTTTCTTTCATATTCAACTTGCCAGTCAGTTGGAAGAGGTCTTGCGGTGGGTTCCCTGTCATCTATTTTGTTTTTTACTTTGTCAGGGTGTTGAGTTTGATGCTCTGTTTCTTCATACCAATTGATTTCAGAGTTTGTTTCAGAGTGAAAACCTCTAGAAGTAGAGGAAGTGCTATTTTGATCATTTGTATCATCGTATTCAATGTTGGATATTCTGTTTGAGGTTAAACCAGTGTCTGTTTGTTTTGCTGGGGTATATGTAGTGTTATTGATAGTAGCTGGGAAGATAACTTCTACTCCTTCTTCTTCTGTTTCTTGAATTTTCATTGCAAGGTTTTGCTAGTTTTGAGTACGACTTCTTATGTTACTTGAAACTGCATTTGTGTTATGTTATTGTTGTTAGGTCATTCTATGTTGTGCTCGAGTTTTGGGTGGCATGGTAATTTGGAAAACTCTTTATGAAGCCAGAGAAAAATGAAAAAGAAAATTGCCTAAAAAGGAAATTTTCTGAAAAAAATAATCTACAAAAAGAGTTTTTGTATAGATTATTAATATAAATAGATATATAAGTATTTGTTAATATATATATTGTCTATCTGTATACAAAAGAGTAATATAAGCAACTGAGCCAAGGCAGTTGCCTTATATAAATATATTACTAATAAAAATTATGATAATGAATTTATAATCCAATAGATAACAAATACAATGAACAACTTTTATATTCTTAAAATTTATTTTAGCACTAATCTAGTCTTGATAAATTAGTTCCCATTAAAGGGTTAGCAACAAGTCATAAAATAAGTATCTTCTAAAAGAGGTTATCTATATTGAGTTTTGTTTAGTAGTGAACTGATAGTATATCTTAGAAAGTTTCTATATAATAATATAGCATAAATAAAAATAAAACAAGACCGAGTCAGTATTATAAAAAAAAAAAATTTTTTATAAAATTTTACTTTTGAATAATTTTAATTGATTATCATTATGAATTATATAATAATTAATTAAAAAGATCTGTGGGTCAATAGCACAGTGAATGTGTTCCCAGATCACAATTGCAAGTTACTGGTTCAATACCACTTCAAAACAGTATCTGCAAAAATAGGTTATGCTGTACAAGATGTATGTCTAACACCACATGCATACTTATATATAAGAGAACCTATAGAAACCCACCGTCTGACCACAGTGTAACAAATCAGGTTATGCAGATCCTGGTCAGTTTTAGCATCAGGAAAAGAAGATCACATGACATCATGTCACCTGAAATATGTAAAAACCCCAAAGAAAGCCAGGAAAGACAATGATCAACTTAGGACTCTATCAGTTTTATATGGAAATTCACCTCTTCTCAAAAACCTATCCTCATGGGAGGCTGGGAAACTTCTGTCACTACTACCAGTAATGATGAGTTCCTAAAGTATTTAGCATATAAAATTTTGCAGATCACTTATGTCTCTTTTTGAGGGACAAAATTCATAGCCCTTTACTTTAATAGGGACAAAAGTCAAGAAATGTTATAAATTAATGATTTGAATAATAGAGAACAATTGTGGGTAATTTTTTTATAGTTATTAATTTAAAAATTTTAATGTTTCTTAGTGAAGGACATTTGACTTATGTCCCTGCCTTCCCCTTTAGGGACCCATCTTTAATTACTAGTCGAAAATATGTAAAGAGCCAGTTACATACTAGGAGACACATTTGTCGCTGTTACCAATAGCTACCAGAGGATGTAGCCCCATAAGTACCGAGGGGCTTGCTGAAGTACAATAGGTATGATGGGAACTACAGAGATGAATACATTTGGGAGAGACCTAAGGTCTCATGTAATGACCAAGGAAAATCCCTATAGGCCATATTTGAAGAGTGGTAAAAAATAGTTATTGGAAAACTCAAATCATCAATATGGCTTATCAATGGCTGCCGGAAGATCTACCTGGGACTGCATGAAGACTAAGAATATCAATGGACAACCAGCCTCTAAGGATTAAGCACAGCAAGTACATCTTATAATTCAAACACACCCCATCGAAGACAGACCCCACAATGCAAGCACACTCCAAAACTAGCTCCCTGATAAAGAAAAACATAACAAGAAGTTATTTGGTGGATCTCTGGAACATCAAGTAACCCAGGCATAGCAAAGAAACTGACAATGATGGTACCTTTAACAGGTAAAATCAAGCAGCATTTAATCAGGTAAAATAGAATAGTATAGGCTAGTAGTTATAAAAATTGTTCTTGTAAAACAAACTGTACATTCCATAATATTTGATCAATAAAAGCCCAGTCAGTATGACTATAAAAAAAAAATTAATTAAAAAAAATAAAAATATTTAACAATAATAAATTTTAAAAATTATTTGTTTTATTATTTTTTTTTAACCCACAATCATATCACAATGGCATGTCTTTATTAAGATATTGAATAATATCACAAAGTTTACAGACTTTTATAAAGCAATTAATACGTTATTATATATTATTAGTTAAAGGACTACACTACTTAAAAAATATGAGAGGTCCACTAAACTAGTTCAGACTAAATAAAACTAAGTCTAAATTAGATACTTTAAATCAGATTTTGGGAACAATATCTTACTCTCCTAGTAGCTTAGCATTAGTTTCTAAGTCAACTAGAATCATTATCAATAATTTGTTACTGTTGATTATCCCAAAAAATAATAAATTGCTAAAGTTGGTACTGGAAAAAAAAAGGAAAAAGAAAAAAAAAAACAATTCAAAACCCTTCAAAAGATTTTTGCTCTATTTCACAATTTCCTCTTGAAAGGTGTTTGCTAATTGTAATATTCTCTAAGCTTTATAACATTTAAGAAACTTAACTATTCTTGAAAGTGACTTTAAGAAAAACATTTGAGGAACTTATTCTTTTGCCAATATATAGATTCACTTAATACTACTGAAACCAGTACCATATTACGAAAAAGTCTACCTGACTGAAATAAAAAAATCTTTTTAAGAACTTTGCCTAACTGGTATAGAAGCTTAAAGACCTCAACTTTTGTCCAAGAAAGTCTTTTTATTATCTGACGAACTTAGTGAGAGATTGAAGTTGGATCTTCTTTTTCTACTCATCACTCACCTTTCAGTATTATAATTGTTTCCTAAAGGTTGAACTTGTACAATTAGAGGGGACACTTTTTCTAGAACTTTCTTTTCTTTATCATCAATAATGTATCAAGACATGTAAGTGGACCAATAGAAGCTTGTTTATATTTCAAAAACTGATGTATTCGTGTTAACTAATCACCTTTGGTAGGGATTTGTGCCATCCAAAATTCAGGTTAGACTAATATAGGCAAAATTCTTCAGAAAACTGTGAAAATAGGAGTTTTAAGATAGCCAAGACAGTTAAAAAGAGAGAAAATAAGCCCTTTTACTATAGAAAATCTCTATAAACCTCTTGCTTCAAAGATTAGAAAGACCTTAAGATACTTCATAGTCAGTTATTCTTCCTTTGGAAACTTTCTTGCCATTGATAATAAAAATGTTACTTGACTTTTCTTGATAACTAAAAGTCACGTTTTTGAGTGAAAAGGTTTGTAAACAATAGAGAAAGAGTAGAAGTGACTCTTGAAGTTATACTTTAAGTTGTTTTAAGGAAAGTGTAAGACTTTATTAGCAAGAAAATGTAAAAACTTCTTGTGAACATCTTTTTTGTATGTGATTAGAGGATCAGCAGAAAGAGTTTTTTTTATTTTTAAAATTATTTACTAAAAATTTTTCTAAAAAATGAGAAATAAAATAAGTATTAAGATATAATATAAATAAATTTTATAATTTTTTATTATTTAATTAAAGTTTTAAAAATTATTAAAGTTAAAATAAAAATATAATAAGTGAATCAAACCTTTTAAAAGCAACTATATATATATTTATAAAATTTACAATAATGCTTGATCATAGTTTATTAATTAATTAGAAATATAAATATATTTTTACTTGAGCAGTATAATATATATTACAATTAATATTTCTAATTTAATCTAATAAATTTTTTATATATAATAATAGTATTTAAGTTTGATCTTATAAATAATATTTTACTCTATAATGGACTTTGAGTAAATATTTTTCTAGTTTATTTATTACTAATAAATTATCACTACTCTATATTTTATTAAATAAATAAAATACAAAAAATATATAAAGAGAATAAATTGAATAAAAATATAAAAATAAAAAATATATAAGTATACTATACACCTTTACAAAAATTTACCGAAAATTATTTAAGTAAAAATAAAATAATGATTTTTAAATTTATTAGAAAAAAATTTTTTTTCATTTGATATGTAAGAAAAATATAATGATATTAATGAAATAATTTCTATTTTATAGATTCTAAAAAAAAATTTTAATATTTAATATGTCTACTCTTGACCTTAATAATATCTTTAGTATATTTCAGTATGCTTAAATTAATCGATGTAAAGTATCTAAAGTAATATTTGCCCACTCCTCTTGTATAACCTGAATTAATTCTTGTTTTGATTTAGGTAATAGTGTTCTTTTTCGAATTTGATGGTTAAAGTGATCCTACAAGTGTTCAATCGGGTTTAAATCTAGACTTTGTGGGATCCAATCTAAAATTGGAATATTATGTGTTGTTATCCATCAAGTTGTATAAGATGATGTATAGCATAAAGTAAGATCTTACTTAAATTTTATATTTGAGATGTTAAGAAAATATGGTATTAAATGATTCATGAAAATATTAATATAAATATCAGAATTCATATTTTTGTTGACTACTACTAATGGCCCAACTCCATATCAGCTAAAACAACTCCAAAACATAACAGACCCATCATCAAATTTAACTGTAGGTCTAATACAATTTTCACTATAAGCTTTATTTACTTTTCTCCATACTTTTACCCTTTTATCTAACTTAAATAAAACAAATCTAGACTCATCTGATCATATAATATGTTTCCATTCTTCTCTTCAATTGCATTTCGCTTGATACCATTTTAACTGAAGAATCCATTGCTGTTTAGTTAAAAAAGATTTTTTTGTATAATACAACCTCTTAAACCAAGATTATGAAGATATGTTTAAATAGTATTAGGATGATAATTTGTATTAAGGTTTTCATTTAGTTTGTCTGTAATTTTTGTTAAAGGTAAAAAATAGTTTTTTAAAGTGATAGATTGTAAATAACATTGCCCACAATTTGTAAGAATTATTGGTCGACCAGTTCGTTTCTTGAGATGTGGAAAATCAGTATTTTTGTAATGGTTTATAGTGTCATATACAGTTGTGTGAGAAATATTTAGCGTAGTTGAAATTTTTGAGCCACTTGAACCCACAAAATAGGTTTCAATTATTTAATCTTTTTTTTCACTTGTCAGTTCATTGCTATACATTTTTGAATAAAAAAAATTCATAAAAAAAACTGGTTTTTTTGGATATAATTGTCAATTGTGTCAACATCAAAAAAAAGAAATACATAACAAAAAGAATTTTTGCTTTTGTTAATAAATTATTCAATTTCTGGTAAATTAATATAGAGGTGTGCATAAGAAAATAAAAAAAAAATAATTTTTAACTTTTTTAAAAAAATTATTTTTTAAGATTTTTTAAAACTTTTTCAATAAGAAATAGTTTATAAAAAAATTTTTTTTCTTTTAATTATTAAGAAAATATTTATTTTTGTTTTTAATTTTTTTCATATATATTATTTAAGAATACTTATTGTTTAATAAGAGTTTTTATTTTTAAAAATATATCTAATTTTAATTTTTTATATAGTAATTTATATATATAGTATCTATAATAAATAAGTAATTTAATATAAACTTTTGATTATTATGTATTTAATAAGAATTAAGTTATATAGTTTAATTATAATATTTTTTAATAACTATTCTTAAATAAAAATTTTTATTGAAAAATATTTTTTATTGTTTATAAATCAAAATTTATAATAATTTTTTTGTATTAAAATAATAAGAAGGTCTTTAATAATAAAATTTCTATTAGTTATAATATTTTTTAACAATTTTTAAAAAAATAAATTCTCAACTATAATTAAAGAATTGAAATTCAATATAAACTAAAGACCAATTAATTTTTTATTTGATTAAAATAAAAAAAATTTTGGTCTTATACTTTGTTTAGTTAGAATAAAAAAAAAAATTTTTTTTTGATTTAAATAAATAATAGTTTTCTTGTTATTTGAGAACTTGTTGCTTATATATATATATTTATTTATTTAACCTGCAATTATGCCATAATGGCTTGTCTTTATTGATGGTCTAAAAACAGTTCTTATCAAATATGCAGGATGCTCACTAAACAACAGAAATGGAAACAAATGTAATATAGAAATAGAATTAGATTTGATCTATACTATACCATTCTTAAACCATAAAAAAAATACTAGAAAAGCACAATCACTAAAAGTTTCCTGTTCACTATTGGAACTAGATAGTATAGTGATCAAAAGTATAGTTCAAGATACCCAAAATCCGACAAATGGTCAAATGGAAAAAATGGAACAAGTATTAATAAAAAACTGGAAACAAGAAATACTCAGAGACAATGTTAAGCAAGGAATATATCTAGACCACCTACTTGAAATTCTCCAATATAATCAAGGATTACAGGATAAGCTGATCTTCTACTTTGACGAATCTATAATTGACCATGAAAATGAGAATACAAAAATGTGTGCAACATGGATACAAATAGAAAGAGCTGGAAAAGGAAGTAAATTTCAGACAGAAGTCAAAAACTGGCCCTCATCCACAAGGGCAGAACTGGCAACACTGGTTATAATAGCTTTAGTAGCTCCAATAGAAAGTACTGTCAAGATCTTCACAAATAGTCAAGTCTGTATATCTAAATGAAAAAAGCTAGAGAAAGAAGATCCAAAGATGACACACAAAAGATGGCTAAAAGAAAAGAATTGATCATTATGGGCGAGAATGCTAGATCTTGTAAAGAAAAAGCATATCCAACTAACTTTGATCAAGGTTAAAGCCCACTCTAATAATCCAT
>CAJVPT010002973.1:0-16241 GCA_910592055.1 Acaulospora colombiana
ATTACATAAAATATAACATATTAAAATTTTAAATAGAATTATTATGTAAAATTTTATGTAATTAATAAATAAATAACGTGCGATACTTTTGTCCAAGTAGTGTATATTCATACATAGCCACAAATTTAGTTAAAGTGTAGGGAACACTTTAGAAAAGAAACAATGCAAGGCAATGAAGAAATTCAAATTGAAAACAGTAATAATAATAAAGAAAAAACATATTCTGAAACAATCTAGATCAAATTGTACTCAAGACAACTGGGTCAAAAACAATATCAAGACAAGCTGGTATATAATATCTGAGAAAAACTTAGAAACAGGAAGTGACTTTAAGAAAAGGACAGATCTAGAAAAAAAAAAAAAAAAAAAAACTCAATCCTCAAGGCAACAAACATATTACTGAAACAACAAAGACTTCTAGATACTTACTACTAATAGTAACAGGGAGCCAATCAAGTATTGTAATAGATGAAGAAGTTTATACAATAAATCTGAAAGTCCTTATTCTAAAAGTGAAAGTAATCAAAATTCCTTCACCAGATCCTGAATAATCTCAAATAATTAAATAATAGAATAAATCTAATTGAAAAGAAAACAGATAACCAGAATAGGATAAGAGAGAGGCAATAGAACAATTGCTCTCGAAATTAACATTAGTTCAATTAAAGTATATTATAAAAGAGTTTGATTTACAAGAGAAAACAAACTCATCCTGAAAAAAGGTACAATCCCAAAAAAAACAGTAGATACTAATATAACCCTTTCCTATATAATACACAATACATTACTAGATGACTTTATTAATACAATAAAAAAGAATACTAGTAATATAATAAAAAAAGAGTATATACTATATAACAAGAATACTATAGATAACTCTACATTAACTGATATCATCTCAATTAAAACATATAATATTAGAGGAATTAATATCAGCCTGGATCAACAAAGACCATATAAACTTATACAAGAACTCAATATATATATTTTAGGTATCTGTAAAATCAAGCTAACAAATAAAGCAGTGAAATTTACTTTCATCTCATAACAAACACACAAGTTTTTTTATAGTAGCAATAATAAGAAATCCAAAGAATTTGAAGTAAGACTCCTCATTAACAAAAGCATCAAGAAAAAGTTAGAATCTATTGAAAAGATAGAAGACTATATAATAAGAGTCAATTTTCTATTAACAAGATGCAAGCTTTGTATTTATCAAGTATATCTATTATTAGAGAAAACTATTAGTAGATAACTACAACAATTTCTTTAAAACAAAATCCTAGACAAGCAGAAAAATCATTTCAAGATTATAATTATGGGAGATTTCAATACAATTATCAATCAATAGTAGATCAGCCACCTACTAATAATAGGATACCAAGATATAAGAAAGCTGAAATAGATCTTTTCAACTTCCTAAAAGAATAAAACTATATAGATATCCAGAACTCTTGAGAAGAAAAAAATATTACCTTTACATGGATAAACAATATATCATACAATAGAATTGATATATTTGATTACTGTTAGAATCAGTTTAAACAATATATATAAATTCAAAAACATCTCTGTAGAAATATTATTAAATAGTAACTATACTTTATTACTAATAAGAATGACAATAAACAATTTGCTCAAGAATCAAGTGCAAAAGTAATATTGAACAAAAGAAAAGAAAATATCCAATTCAGCAAATTCTATAGCAAAACAATGGAAGAATTTTAAATTTTGGATAGAAAATAAATTTCTAAAAACTGATCCATAACCTCCTTAATAAAAAATAAAGAATGGTTTCCAAGAACTTGAAGAGGTCTGATATAATTTCAAGTTACCAATTATTAAGAATACTTATAAACATCTTAAAAGAAAAGAATCTACTCTACTTTTAATATAAAGAAAGAAGCAAAGCCTGGATAGCAATTCCAAAGAAAGACTTTAAAGCCTATAGAGAAGCTAACAAGATTCAATTTCTTTTGAAGAAAATACAAACCAACTAAAATACAAAAATCTTAACAGATATAAAAAAGACCATTAGGAAACTAAAAAGGCTTGATAAATCTATTGAAGAAGAAATAGCTTCTCTCTGGTTATGAAAAAAAATTTCAGAGCTATTATCAAAGATTACTTAAATAGAGTATAGTTTCAGAAGGATATATAAGAAGAAAGAAAGTTTTAATATTAGAAACCAATTAAAGAAGACTTAAAAAGCAGATATAAAGATCTCAAGTTCAATCAAAAACAAATGCTGAGCTCAATCTTGAACTGCAAAAAACTAAGAATTACACTAGATCAAGTGTTAACCAAGAATCAAGAGGAGATAAAATATATAGTTATCAATCTACAAACTATCAAAAGCAAGGTTAAAACTATCATAAAAAAGCTTTTAAATAAAGAAATATCAACTTTGAAAGCTTGAATTCTTCTAAAAAAAAAGAATACCAACTTAAAGAGTGAATTGACCCAATATGATATTTATTACTAACAGAAGAAATCAAAATAGAGAAACTTGAAGCTATTTTACAATACCTTCTTAACAATAAAATAGCCAGACCCTTATATATCAGTTATGAAAAACAAGTCTTTGGATATTAAAGAAAAAGAGGTATTATGCTTATTGTTCAACAAAGTTCTAAATACTGGATAGATATCTAAAAAATGGAAAAATAGTAATATCTACTCCATCACTAAATCCAAGTTTTGAAGATATCAACTAAGCAATACCAGACCCATTGTTCTTCTAGAAACAACTTGGAAATGTTTCATCAAAATCCTCACCAATTGTTTATCAAAGATATGAAACAATACAAAATTCTTAAAGATCCAAACTTTGTTAACTTACTAGGAGAAAGTATAGCAGAACCCATCTATCTACTAAATAGTATATGTGAAAAAGCTAGAAAAAAAAAAAAAAACTATAGATTTTCTTTCAAAATACTGCTAAGGTATATGATACAATATTTCTCTTCATTATTGAAAAAACCATAGATCAGATTTGAATCCTTATAACCATCAAAAATATTATAATAGACTTTTTCAAAGATATAAGTTGTAATATCATTTTTTTCAATAGACTTTTTAATCCAATAGTTATAGGAAATAATATAGATCAAGAAGAAACATTCTTTCTACTGTTATGAAGAATTTTTTATGACTCTCTGCTATATAAAATCCAGAACAACACTGATCTGAATTATATTATGAAAAAATAATAATCATTCAACTTCTACAAATTTAAGTAGAAGGTCAAGCTTTCCATAAGGCAGGCAATAATATCTTACATAGATGACATAATATGAATTTCCAAATTCAAAAAAGACTTGAAAAGTATTTTGAAAGAAGCAAAAAAGTTTTATATAGCAAATAACTCATAAATTAATGTAACAAAGTCAATCTTTCTCACTATTAATTGAAATCCTTAAAATCTTGAAAGGATTTAAGCTAGAATAGAGAATATTATAGTTAATAAAATTGATAAGAAGGATTAGACCAGATTCTTTGATATCTAGTTGTGATTAAACAGAAAAATCAAAATATAATTAGTCTAATAAAATCAAAAATTAGGATGCTTATTATATTATTAATAGAGTGTTGATTCCATAAATTAAATATGGAATGCAACATATGTACCTTAATGAGAAGACATATGATAAACTCATAACTATGTTTAGAAAGATTTTCAAGAATAAAGTATTAATCTATGAAACAATACTGAACAGTTGCATCCATAACAAAAAAATATATGTTCTCAAAAGTATCTAAAAAATATAATTAAAAAGCTATATATTAATATTATTCTGTCAGCTCAATAATAGTGAAGCCTCCAGTATGGCTACCATAATCTAGTTGAAACAGAACCAGATTAAAAGCTAGAAATCTGATAATATTTTAGATAATCCTATGGACTCACACAAGATAATCAAATAAAACCTGACAATTGTAATATTGGTCCTGACCAAAGATTTACAAATCACCTTTCAAAGTTGGAGATGAAAAAAAATCTTTAATTATCAGGGAGGTATTTTAGCCACTAAGTCAATATTACAAAATGATAGAGAATATTAGAAAGCCATTCTATCACTTAATAAGCATAAGATCATTTCCTAGATCAAATTATCAATATAACTATAATAACACTCAAGGAATAAAAAACAATTCAGATTCTTTTCAACAAATACAAAGGTCTAGTTTCCTCTTAATACAAAAAAGTCTATAAAAAGGTGACAGATAATTATAATTTTTTAAAGAAATCATTATATAAACTAGACTAAACAGGCTACAATATTCAAACTAAAGCTTTTCTAGTATATTCAGATAGAAGGTAAATATATTGGACAGTTTGCTCTAACTTTGCAATTGACATATTGAAAAAGACATCATTCTTGAACAACAAAATCCAATTTGTTTCTTATCAGTTGATATACAATCCTACTAAAAATCATACTTTACTTTAATCAAATAGATCATCTCAAGTAACAAAAGTAGACATATCACAGGTTTGTCTTCTTCTACAGCTAAATAAACATGAAAATTTGATAAAAGAAAAACAAGTTCTCTTGCCAGGAAAACTCATAGATTGGCTTACAGCTACAAGGCAACAAGTAATAATTTCACTAATATCTAGATATAAAATAGAAATCCAGATAGAAAACTGAAAAGCCACACTAATAAGACAAGCCATTTAATTAGAAGAATATATAGATAATCTTACAGATGTTCTAAAATATAACAGAAGATGTATAACCAATTGGTTTACTTTCTACTCAAATGACTCCTATAAAAAAGGAACAAAAGATAGTGAACTTGAAATAAGTTTGGCCTGAGTTCTAGTAGAAGACAACAAAGTTGTAAAGCAATTCTCAGCAGGGGTGTCAACATGACCATCAACAAGCAAAGCAAAAATATTGACCATTCTAACTGCAATATATATAGCTCTCTGAAACACAACAGTTTCAATCTTCTTTGATTTTAATATTATAGTTAAGATATGGAAATCAATTAGTTCACAAATAGAGATATCAACAAGAAGATAGGCAAAGACTATTAATTGACTATTATGGAGTAAAATAAAAGATCTAGTTAAAAAGAAAGATCTCACTTTGGAAATTATAAAGGTCAAAGCTTATGAGATCAATAAGTTTAATAATCACTTGTCAAACAAGCTAAATGTGAAAATCCAATAATCTGATATCAACTACTAGAGTTAGGAACAGTTCTTACAATAGTCACATGGAGGGAGTATACAATAGAGATCATATTAAGGAATTTATCAAAATGTTTAACAAGAAAAAATTTGAAAAAGATTGAATAACACAAAAAAGAATTCAAGAACTGTGGATTCAAAATGACAAAATATAAACTGGTTAACCTTTTGAAATCAGTTCAATCCATCCAATACCTTTGATACCTTTTTTAAAGATAATAAAGACAAAAGCTTCTTGACTAACCTACCTATAATGAACTTCCAGTATGTAGATACTAAAGTAAAGAAAATCAGATATTTATATTATAATGATCTACCCAGTATACAAACTTAAAAAGAAACATTAAAACACCTGTTTGAATATTTGATCACTAAAGAAATCAAAGATAATATATAGAGAAAAGCAAAAGAAAAGATCAACTGTTATATTAGTAAAGAAATCAAAGACAAAGAAGAAATTCATTCTATAATCAATAATTGAACAAATAAATAGTTAATTGAGATTTAGCAATCTAATAGAAGCCTTTTCAATACTATTTGTGGATATATAGAAGAGAATAAAATCACTTTCTTGATGAATTATCTCAAAACACAACTCAAAATTTTCCTGACAATCATATAGAATATAATTAGTAAGCTTTGATATAAAATAAGGAAAAAGCAAAATATTACTGAAGAAGATAAAAGAATCAAAAGACTTGGTTATAGATTCATCACACAGGTGATATAAGAATAGGAAGAAGAACTTACATTTATAAAAGATCTAGAGCAAAAAATTTTTGAAAGAAAGGAGAGAATGAAGTATATAAAAATCATCAAAAATTGGATTTGTTATAGAAGAAAATAGTTTGGTTTTTAATTATAGTTAGAATTTAGAATAATCAGCAGTAATGATTTGTAAGCAATGATTTTATTGGCTAGAGAAGTTATTCAAATTAGTAAAGAAGTGAAATATAATTTTCTAAGTTGCATCTAGAGAAATAGTTTTTTGATAATGGATGAGTTAGTATATGAAAGTCAAAATATTTTGTAAATATTTTTTATATATACAATAAAGATAAGCCATATGGATCTAACTGTGGATTAAAAAAAAAAAAAATCTATAATTTAACTATATCCTTTGATGTTTTTGTCTTATTGAAAAGTTTTTTTAGTCATAAGGTTTTTTTATATTCAAAAAATTTGAAATTGTGCTTATATATTTTTTTTTATTTGAAGCTAATTTTTTAGTTGCAAATTTGTTGAAGGCTGTTTTGCATAGCAGTTTATTAAAGATTTTCAGAACCTATTTATCTGAGCTTTTTTTTCCTCTTAATTATATTCTTCTGAAATAAAAATTCTATATTATTCTAACCTATGATCTAGACTTTTTTAATAAGCTTACCATTGTAAAGGAAATGAACTTTTTATATCTATTTATTTCTATGTATTTATGAAAAATTTATTGACTTTACTTTTTATAAATAGGATTTTGTCATGTAGAGTAATCACAAACATGAAATGGTTACTTTCTATAATATTATTTATGTTTTGATTATCAAATTGAAGTAAGGAATAGCTTGCTAAATTATATGATATTCAGACCTATCTTGTAAAAGTTTTGTTTCTATCTTTTATATGACCTGTATATCTATAAATTCCTATTCATTCAAAAAGTTAAACAAAGGAATTTTTGAATACCATAATAATATAAATATGACTTTAAAGAAAAATTGCCTATTTTCTAATAAATTGTAAGTTGCATTGAAGTTTTTTATCACAATTGTGAGATAATCTTGCCATATTTTCTTTTAATGAAATCTATTAATTTCTTCTATACTTTTTTATCTTTTTTTATTAAGTAGAATATAAATTTGTATAATATAATTTTTTTCTGTTTCATAAGCAAGTTTATAGCAACTATATATTTATTCTTTTCTTTTTCTGCTAATATTACTTTTTCTTTAAATCTTTTTTAATCAAAAAACTAATTTCTATTTCAAATAATATATTATTGTTAATATTATAAAAATGCTTATAAACTTTTTGATTGTTGAAGATCTATTGTGCATTGGTTTAAATTAATTTTGTTTTATATAATTTTAGTATATCTATTTTCTATTTTTAATAAAACTTTGTTAATTTGTTTTATCTATAATATCTCTGATATTATATATATCTATTATTATCATTCTTTTAAAAATCTCATTCTCTTTGTTGTTTACTTTTTCTATTAATTTATTTTGAGCTTTTCTACTTAAAAATATTTATTATTCTCTATATAAAAATATTATATCTAAATTATTATCGGCATACTCTTTCCACTGATTCTTTGAACACACATAAAAAAGATATTTGCAAGAAGTTTTATACTTCTAGGCTAGCAAAGTCTTACTACTTTCCTTAAACCAACTTGAGAACAAGGTTTCCAAGAGTCACCCTACTCCCCACTACCTCTTTTTATATCTTGCTACAAAAAACTTGTCTTCTAGTGGCCAGAAAGACAACTCTACACTTTTTATCAATGGCAAGAAAGTTCTGAAAGGAAGTAGACCTGACTTCTCTATCTCCTTCTCACCTACCTCAGAAACATTACAGAGCTTAGTTTGTGATGAGAGACTCTTTAAAAGATAACCCTACCACTCTCTTGTCATTGTGGAGGCTCTAATAGTGCTCTTTCACGGTTTTCTCTAGGGAATTTTGCCTACCTCAGTTTGACACTGAATTTTGAGTAGCACAAAGTTTCTGGTACTGTGATTGGACAATGTAAACACGTCAGCGATCCAAGATGTAAACAAGCTCCTATTGGCCACCTCATGTATCTGAATGCATTTCCTCAGTTCCCATAAGAACCTGGGGTCCATCATAAGTTGCATGCCAGTCGCACGGATGAATACAGGACATAGTACTCAATATATCTTAGAAAATAGGAAAGAGTCCATCCGACCATGGAAAAGGTCACAAGACACTTCAATCATTTTTGGAATTGAAGTCCCCTATCCTTGGCAGTCAAGTAGATTTCTTTCACTCTCACAGATAGGTAAAGATCTGTTTTTTCTTTTATAAAAAACAAACAAGATGGACAGGAAGTTTTTCTCAACTGATGGGTTTTTTTACTCTGGATTTATGATTTGCAGGAGGTCCTGAAATCAAAGCTACACCAAGACTCCCAACATAATCCCACCCTTAAGAAAGGCTTTAAAGCTGCCAGTGGTATCCATCATTCTTACTTGTAGTAAAAGTACTAGTTGGAAATATTTGCCAAAATGGAAGAATTTCCTTTAGGCTGAATCTACCTTTGGAAGTTTTGTGCCTTCTTAAATAAGCAGCAGATGCTTGAAGATAATATTACATATAGGAATGGACTCGTTAACCCCACCAAAGGTTTTAAGGTATCTCTTTGGCCATAGGTCCTACCAGGTCTTTGGATGAGTAATCCCCTCCCCTTCTTTGTACCACACTCCCTTTTAAAGATAAAGAAATACAGTATTCCGATGGATAATTCGTAAGGTATCGAATTGATCAATGGTATTCTTTGATAAATGGTCAGCAGATGTAGAAAATTTAGATCATTTATTTGATGGTTCGCATGTTTTAAAAATTTTTTTCAGCATTAGTTAGACCTTAGACTAGTCCTCTTTTTCTTCTTAAGAGATGGCCAGGCCACAAGGTGAAGTCTCCATAAAGAAGCTCTTCTATTGTAATACTTTATTTGTACAAATATTTCTTATATATAGTCCTAGAGGAACTTTGTTCTCTTTATTTTATGTAAGGATCCCTCAATAAAGTTTCAGCTTAGCTAGCATAAAAAAAAAAAAATATATATATATATATAAATATATATTTAAATTATTATTATATTCTATTATGTTATTATATTTATTTGATTGTTTTTTACTCTTGTTTACTATGATTATTAAGAAAGGATCAGGCTTTTAGTCCTTATAATTGTTATATACAACTGATATGTTCTTAGTAATAATTTGTTCCTTTATTATCATATTTAGATTTATTAAGAGTGGATTGTTTTTTTAATCTACTTATTCTATTATTTAATCTTTCGAGATTTGCTAGAATAGGATTTAGAAATTCTTGTGAAACTTCTACTTCTAATTCTAATTTATCTCTTATATATCTATATATATATATTTTTTTTTAAACCCACAGTCAGGTCAGCATGGCGTGTCTTTATTGTATATATGCTAGATACTGTATTTACAAATTTTGTGACTTTCACATATTGACTCACTCGTTATCAAAAAATTATTTCTCTAATGCAATCTAAGGAATGATATTTTGCTCCTTTACTAATTTAAAATATTTTCTCTAATTAATAAATTCATTGCCTACAGGTCATTACTGTAGATCATTCTAAGTTCTGTCTGCAGTTAAAAACCAAACCACTTTATTCCATGACAGATCCAATCCTTGATAATCACTGTATACTTCTTTCCTTCTATTTCATTGGTACCTTCTAGGCTTAAATCCTCTAAAGATAATGGTACTTCTTTTTGTTCCTGTTCAGTCTGTTTGTTATGTCTAGACTTGGGCCTCTTGTTTTTTTTATCCTCCTCTGTAATATTTGGCTTTTTTTCCCATTCTATCACTTGGGCACAGCGAGTATTCCAGATCTCCTTTTTAAAAATTTCTCTCATCTTTTGACAGAGTTTACCAATTATACATTGTGTATTTGCTGGTGGAATCTTGAGCTACTTTTTGAGATACTTCTTCAAGAAAGTGGTCTTGCTTTCTTTCATATATCCACAGATAGTATTGAAAAGGTCCTGTTAGATTTCTGGATCTCTTCTAACCATTTGTCTATCCAGTCACTTATCTTAAATTAATTTTCTTTCTTCTCTTTTATTTCTTTACCAATAAGTTTATTGAGTTTTTCATTTGCCTTCCTCTATAAGTTCTTCTGAGTTTCTCTAGTGGCGGGCACTCAAAAAAATGTTCTAGTATCTCTTCTTGAAGTTCATATACTGGGCAAGTGGTTGTGATATACATATCTGGTTTTCTCTTCTTAAGTATCTGTAGAACTGGAAGTTCATTGTGAGTTAAGTTAGTTAAAAGCTTTTGTCTTTGTTGGTTTTGAAATAGATATCAAAGGTATTGGTTGGATTGAACTAATTCCAAAAAGTCAGCCAGTCTATCATTTTATCATTTTGGATCCAGAGATCCTGGATTCATTTCTGCGTTGTCCAGTCTAGTCCAGTTTTTTTCATATTGAACATCTTGATGAAATCTCTGATACCAATTTCTATTGTGTATTCTTTCCATGCTGCTATTGTGAGGACTCTTCCTAGCTCTGGTAACTGATGCCAAGTTATTGGGTTCTCCTGTCTGACCTGTTTAGCAAGTAAGTCTACTTGATTGTTAAATCTGTTGATTCTGTGGGCTTTACCTTTAGAATTTTCAGATTCAGGTCTTTCTTCTTTACTAGGTCCTTGATCTTATTCCAAAGTGACCAGTTAGTGATTTTTGTCCATCTTCTTGTAGATATCTCTATTTGTGAACAGATGGATTTCCATACTTTGACTGCAGTATTGCAGTTAGTGTAAATTGTAACTATTGTATTTCAGGAAGCTATATACAGTGCAGTGAGAATAGCTAGTATTTTAGCTCTGGTTGCTAATGGCCATGTGAATGCTCCTACTGAGAACTGTCTAACTATTTTGTCTTTCTCTATCATTATTCAAGTTATACCCATTTTGAATTTGTAATCTGTTGTTCTTTTTTTGTGAGAGCCATCTGTGTAGAAAGTAAGCTGATCTGTCATATTCCTTTTATTGTATCTCAAGATATTTTTGAGTTTGTCTCTGTATTCTTCTGTTTGTATGGCTTCATCTATTAGTGTAATATTCCAGTCTTCAACTAAAATCTCTACTTCGGTTGGTTTGGGAGTTGATAGAACCACTGTTTGCTGAAATGTATTTGTTTGCCAGTCTGTGGGGTTTCCTGGCAAAATACTAGAACATCTTTTTGAGTGCCTAGCCACTAGAGAAACTTGGAAGAACTTATGGAAGAAGGCAAACAAAAAGCTCAATAAACTTATCAGTAAAGAAATAAAAAAGAAGAAAGAAGATCAATTTAAGATAAGTGACTGGACAAACAAATGGTTAGAAGAGATCCAGAAATCTGACAGGAGCCTTTTCAATATTATCTGTGAATATATGGAAGAAAGCAAGACCACCTTCTTGAAAAAGTATCTCAAAGAGCAGCTCAAGATCCCACTAGCAAATACACAAGATATAATTGGTAAACTCTGTCGAAAGATGAGAGAAAACTTTAAAAAGGAGATCTGGAATACTTGCTGTACCCAAGCGATAGAATGGGAAAAAAAGCAAAATATTACAGAAGAGGACAAAAGAAACAAGAGGCCCAAGTCTAGACATGACGAATAGACTGAACAGGAACAAAAAGAAGTGCCATTATCTCCAGAGAATTTAAGCCTAGAAGGTACCAAAGAAATAGAAGGAAAGAAGTATACAGTGATTATCAAGGATTGGATCTGTCACGGAATAAAGTGGTTTGGTTTTTAACTGCAGACAGAACTTAGAATGATCTACAGTAATGACCTGTAGGCAATGAATTTATTAATTAGAGAATATATTCCAAATTAGTAAAGAAGCGAAATATCATTCCCTAGGTTGTATTTAGAGAAATAATTTTTCAATGACAAGTGAATCAGTATGTGAAAGTCACAAAATTTGTAAATACCTAGTATATATACAATAAAGACATGCTATGCTGACCTGACTGCGGATTAAAAAAAAAAAAGAAAAAGAAAACCAGGTTGGCAATAAAATATAGTTATAATATAGTTACTGATAAAATAGTTATATCAATTTCTAAAAAATATAATTCATATAAGAATAATTGAAAATCAATAGATAAAGTTAAAAGAATTACTCTTATAATAGCAACAAGTAGCAATAAAGTGCAAGTTAATAAAAAAAAATTTGTTTTTCTATTAAAGAGTCGGATAATAAAAATAACTTAGATATTGAAGATAATAATTTCAATCCTTGATAACTAATTTTAGTCAACCTAAATAAGCTTAACAATAGAATCAATAAAATAGAAAAATTATCATAGAAATCTTTTAGATCCAAAAGTAAAAAATATAGCATTCAATTATAATAGTTACATCAATTCAATTACAACATCCTAAAAAAGAATATGATTTCCAAAGAAAATCAAATTATTCTTATATAAAGAAAACTATATTATTATATATGTTAATTAAAAATACACTCTTTTATAAATTTATTATCTTTTTTCAATCCTTAAATGACTTTTTAACAGTAATCAAGTTAGATATTATAAAACTCCATAAAAATTGAAACTTATATTAAATAAATAATTATAATTAATTTCAAGACAATATGATAACAATTGATATACACAATATTAGAACTATTAGTATTACCGTTGATTAAAAAAAACTTTGGAATAAAATTCAATAAACAAATATTAGGTATTTATAAAACAAAACTCTTGATTAAAATAGAAAATTTTATTTTTAAATTTCAAGAAACTCATAAATTTTTTTACAGTAGTAATAATAATAAATCTAAAGGATCAGGAATAGGTTTTCTAATTAAAAAAAGTTATAAAAAAAGTTAACATATATTAATAAGATAAAGAGATACATAATATAAGCTTACTTCTTATCAAAAAAGTACAAATTAATAATATATAAAGTTTTTCTATCTTTTAATAAGAAAGAAAGCAGACATACTATTTAGAACAAATCTTCAAAAAAATTTTGAAAAAAAAAATAAAAAGAAGACTTCAAATTTATTATTATAAATAATTTCATTATAGTAATTATTAAACTATAGATTATTCTTTTCTTAATAATAAAGTATTACCAAAATATGAGAAAATTAATATTAGTTTATTCAATTTTCTTGAAAATTGAAACTTTATAGATAGTTAAAAAATATAAAAAAAAGACAATAATAATATTATTATATAGTCTAATAAGGCTGTTTTTAAAAGAATTGACTATATATAGGTTTTTTCAAATATTAGACTAAATTATATATATAACTTTTACAATATCTCAATAAAAACAACAACGTATAGTAATTATACTTTTTTTATAATAAGATCTATATATAATAATCTGCTTCAAGAAAAAGTTCTAAACAGTAAATAAATAAGAGTATAAAGATTCCAGATATTATCAACTTAGTCATAAAACAGTGGGAGAAGTAAAGACAATAGATAGATATCAATCTTAACAATTTTAAACAATTATTTACAGTAGTTACATCATATCAAAATTCATTTTAGGTATTGAACAAGGTATAATAAAAAATAGAAACAGTAACAATTAAAAAAGTCTATAAAACCTCAAAAAAAAAAAAACATAATATATTTCAATGCTCAAAACAAAGAAAAAATAGATAGAACTATTTAAATAAGATAGAAAGTCTATAGAAAAACTAACAAAGTCTATTATCTATTCAAAAAAGTTTAAACCAATTGGAAATTTATAATAAAACAAAAACTTTTTATTTCTCAAGAAATAAATAATATCAAATTATAACTAAAGAAGATAATTAAAATTGAACAAATCTTGAGAATAGTCTGAAAAAGAAAGAAAGTATATACATTAAGAATTAGATATATAAGGCATTAGAAATTAGATATAGAATCTTATAAACAATCAAAAGAGAATATTAAGTTTAATTCTTAATTGAAGAAAATCTAAAATTATACTAAACCATGTTTTAATCAAGAAACAAAATAATATTGATTATATAATTATTAATTCTTAAACCATTAAGCAAATAGTTAAGATTTACTATAAAAAGACTTTTAAAAAAAAATAGATATAAACTTTAAAGATATGAATTCAGAATAATAAAAAAAATATCAATTTAAATCATAGATAGAAAAAAAAATAATATTTGCTATCAATAAAAAAGATTTTATTAAAAGAACTAGAAAAAATATTATAAGATTTCTCAAACAAAAAGATCCTAAGTCCTTTAATAATTAGTTATAAAATACTTAAAAACTTAGAATCAAAAGAAAAATATTTAATTTTTAATAAGATTGTAAAAGAAGGATAGATTTCTTAAAAATGAAAAAGCAGTAACATCTATCTGATACTAAAGTCAAAATCTTGAAACTGTAAATTAAGCAATACAAGGCCTATTATTTTATTGGAAACAATAAACTAATACTTTATCAAAATAATAATCAATTATTTAGCAATAATATACAAGAAATATAACATATTATAGGGATCTAACTTTGCTATTTCACAAGAAGAAAGTATAATTAAACTTATTTATTTTCTAAACAGTATCTATAAAGAAGCCAGAAAAAAGAAAATAAAGCTATAGATTCTCTTTCAAGATATAACAAAGATCTATACTACAATTAGTTTCAATATGTAATAGAATAAATCAAAATTTTAATTATTATATAATAGCTCCTAATTGACCTATTCAAGAATGGACCTGTGGGTCAATAGTGCAGTGGGTGCACTCCCAGGTCACCATTCACCATGTGCCAGTTCAATCCCACTCAAGAATGACACATGCAATTTAGGTAAGGCTTTTCCTGACTATACCACATTATAATATGCAGATCATGGAGAACTATACCACCTAAAGAAATTTACCGTCTGACCACGGTTCTATAAACAGGTCACACAGGTTATGGCCTGTTTTAGTGCCTACTACAACAATAACATCGTGCCGATCGGAATATATGAAGACTGAAGAAAGAAACTGATTGGTCCACTTCCGACGATCTAGATGCCGATATCCATCTCTTCTCAAAAAACTCACTTGTGGAAGACTGGGAGACCTCGGTCACTTGTACCAGTCGAAGGCGTAATGGGTCGGACACATACTGGGAGACATGCATTGTCGATCACTAATGGCTACCACAAAAGGACGACCTACCCTACCAAGGTCAGGTGATGTTGAATCAAGACTCACGATAGGAAAATGCAGGAGCAGACCCTGGGAGAAGAAATTCGGAAACAATCACCAAGGTAATCAATCCAATGGGAGGAGCAATCCACTACGAAGTAACCAAGAGAAGCTCCTGAAAGACCATATTTGAAAAGTAGTTAAAAATGGCTAAATGGAAGACGAAAGTCGAACGTGGTACACCATTCAGCTGCTGGGATCTCACATCAAATCACAAGCTCTGGATAATAACCAGTAACTTTAGCAGCCTAAATATGGTACAATGTTCATACTAAAACACAAATAAAAAGTTCCATATCCCATAATGGTAACACATCCTAGCCCTTTGATAATATAAAAATAATACAAGTTCGTGATGGATCCTTGTGAACATCATGGCTCGGGCAGAGCAGGGCATACTGACATAATGGTACCCCCCAGGTAAAATTAAGTAGGGTTTATAAGATACGAGGTTAGATAGCACTAAAATTAGTTACACGAATTGCTCATGTAATCATATGTACTTCTAATCTTAACTCTAATAAACTTCCATCAGTAATGACTTAATAAAAAAAAAAAAAAAAAAAAAAAAAAAACTATTCAAGAATAGAAAATATTATATAATTCTTTTCAATGAATTATCTGATTATATTATAGTAAAGAATAATATTGATTAAGAAGAGACAATATTTTTTTTTCTTTGACATATCTTTTATAATTTACTAATAAACAAGATCTAGAATTATATAAATTTCAGATATATAATAGAAGAAAAATAAATACTTGACTTTTAAAAACCAATAAATAAGAAAAGATAAGTTGTTATTACCTATATGAATAATTCTGACCATTTCTGATCCTAACATCGATACTTATCAGTATATAAATATAATAAAAAATACTTGTATATATTTTCAAGTTTATTAACAATAAAACAATACTAGGTTAACTGGTGAAAAGATTTTTTAGATTATTGGTTACTTGTGATAATGTTTTGAAAAATGCAATTGTTGTTTTGAGGGCTGATATTGATAATGCAAAAAAAAATCCAAAAAAAAGATCCATAAAAATTTTGTAAGTTAAAATTTTTGCAATTTTTTTGTAACTGTATTAACTTA
>CAJVPT010002974.1:0-16237 GCA_910592055.1 Acaulospora colombiana
TTTTAACTAAAAGGTACTTTAGGCCAGATTCTTATATAGAGAGGACAAGCCTCTCCTGAAATAAAAACAACTTTGTTATTGAAATAAAGTCTTTTATACTAATTGATGAAGTGTACAAGAAAGACAATCACACTATTATAAAAAAATCATTAATAAAATCATTACAAGAAGAATCAACTCAGATTACATAACTAGGTTAACTAACCTTCCCTCTGGCAGTAATCCCATCCACAACATGACCTGAGTCAATAGATTGAGCAGCAGGTTTCTAAAGGAAAGTAACTAGTCTGGATCACAATAGATAAAGACACAGAAGAAAGTGGTCAAATAATAGGAAAACTAAGGAAGAAAGATGAATGCATAACAACAATAAGACATTATGTTCAAGATCTACACTTACTATATGTGAAGCCTTGCAAGGGATTTAAATACAACAAAACAGCTATTACAGACAGCTGTGTTATGGAAATTCTGAATAGAGACATGATTGCTATCCCAGGTCATAGAAGACAAAATCCTTGAATCTTGGCAAAAGCAAAGTAAACAAGCTTTTAACATCCCCACAAAGCATCAAGACCAGGTTCGAGCAGAGTAAAAGGAACAGTATAAGTGAATTGAAAGATGTATACATTCCCAGATCAACTAGCTTGAGAGAGGGTTTCAACTAGATCAAAGACAGTGCAATCCTAACAAAGGTCAGTTATTTGTAGTGGCAAATGGAAGGTTGGGTCAAAGTCAAAGTAACAACAGATGCTAGCTGTTTCAGGAAATTTCATACCATTGCCTTTCACATTGAAAATCTCGAAACAGGGAAGAGAACTAAGACTGTTTCCTTAAAATCCTCCACAGAATGATGCCAAATGAAGCTGAGTTAAATACCATTATGGCTGCACTTATTTCCTTTCTATCTGGAGCAAGGGTTAAACTGAATACAAATAGTTAAATGATGGCTACAGCACTGGAGGTGATCAGAAACAGGAGCAAAATCACGAAACTCATTTCCTATATCAAGAACCTCATAAACAAGAAAAACATAGAAGTCCAGGTCAAGAAAATCAGATGAAATGGTACCATAACACACACCAAAGTAGACAGCGAGGCTAGAAGAGCAAAATTTAAATGACAAACAACAAGAATGGACATTACACCACTCAATAAAAATACATTGGAACTGGAATACAAGGGCTAGCGAATGACTTGTCATAGCAGGGAAGCAGTATGAAACCACTTCTGAAATAAACAAATACAGAAATAGTATGACCTAAAAAGAAACCAAGACTTTCTCTATCTGAAAAAGGAAGTGAATTGGAATACTATAGTAAATTTCTTAAGGCTAAGGAAAATAATAACTAGGTAGATAGATATAGAGGATCACTAACAGAGATCTTTCAGACTGAAATCATAGATACAGGAACTGTCAACCATGACCAAACTTCATACCCGAAGATGGGATTTATATGTTTCCAACAGATGCATAAGATGTAACATAGCAATAGAAGATCAAATGCATGTATATAAGTGTGAGGCAAACAAGTTAAATTTCAGCATACAAATGATAGAAACAATAATAACATACTTGCAAGCTAGAGAGAAACGAAGTAAAACCTGGGTCCAAAGATGTGTCACAAAGACCAACCCTGAAGAAGTAAAGCTTTGGACCACTTTGATGACCAGAAGTTTAGTTCCCAAAGCCATCCCCAGTTTTGTTTAGGACTGGGCAAGAATATACAGGAAGAAAGCCAAGGCCACTATTTTAGGATGTGTGAAAGAACTGCAACACCACATGAGGATTATCTGGAAATGATATTGCGAGGTAGTAAGTCAATGGGAAACCACCCAGAAGATCACAAAGAGGGAGAAAAGAGCGAAAGGGAAATAGAGCAGGACTGCCCCAAACACCCTTCTAGAAGACTGGTATGTACCATTGGTCTGGACTAGAAGAAAACAAAGACCTTTAATTTCCTCTTTATACATAAACTCGAGAAAGATGGCACTAACTCAACCTAGGCAAGTTAGTTTTTCGAAAGGAAGGCAACAGGCCATAGAGGTCCTTTGGAAATCTGAACCAGAAGGTATCTTTTCTAGTAATGCCAATATATATGCTAGTATAGTTTCAAAATCTAGTTAGCTCTGAAATAGATAGAACAATGTAATATCTGAGTAAAAGCTAAATAAAGATCAACTGGAGGCTAAGCCCGCAAAAAAAAAAAAATTATATAATTTTTTTTTTCAGGTGAAAGGTGCTAATAGCACATATTTATTAAGTAATTAAACTCATTATATGACTATAACAGTCCATTTAAGTTAATCCGCTCCTATCACCTATAGCCTTATCTAGTTATACCAACTTACACTCAGTAGGTGGATCCGCATTCCAGGTTGGGTCTTTTTAGGAGGTGGAAATCCTATCACTAGTTTTAAACTGCCTAACCTAATCTAGATCCTAGCATTCTACCCCTTACTAGAACCCACGATAATCTTCTATACCTTACCACCTCTTAATCACATCTTTGATTCCTGTAGCTGCGAATGGATTTAAATGCATCTGTTAACTGCCTAGTCAATGCTTTGAGAACTTCGTCCAATGGTTGGCACACGCTATCAAACCTAGGGATTATTCACCAACAGGGACGTGACTCCTGAATTTTCTAGTAGACTTATCCATTGGGTTCTCGATTGGTGTTAGCTGTCAAATCTAGGGGTTATTCACCAAGCAGTGTGCAACTCCTATACAGGGATAGCACCAGTGGTTCGCTTACATCGCCTGTTAAAGGTCCATCAATGGATCTTTGAGGGGCTTAGTGCTTCGTGTTACTGATCTTGGTGACCATCATACTCCTACCAGATGATCGTCATGCCACAACACCTTTTTTGGAGATCACAATCCCAACGCCCACTGGACCAGCGTGTGAAATGGCTTTTTATAAGAAACAGCACATTACAGGTTATGGTACCAGATACTGTATTAATTCTATTCAGCTGCCTTCACCAGGAGTTGAACTGGTATCTTGTGATCTGACCTGTAGAGCACTAACCTCTGTGCTATAGACCCACAGGTAAAAAAAATTATATAATTTATTATATAAAAAAATATTAATTTAATATAAAATTTTTATTTATAAAATTTATAAAAAATTTTAAAATTAATTATATAAAATAAACAATAAAAAATTTTTTATCAAGTAATTTAGCTTTGTTTTATTTAATTTTTAAATAGTTAAAAATTATAGCAATAAGAAATATATTATAAATAAAATATTTTTAACTAGTATTATAAATATAATCCATTTATTAATAATTTATAGATTAATAGTATAATAGTTAGTATTCTATATTAAATTATAAGATTCAAGTTCAGTTTTATCTAAATATAAGACTTTTTAATATAAAATGAATCTATCTATTAATATAACTATAAATTAATTAATATTTCTAAATATAATATTCAGTTTATATCTAGATTATAATTAGATTGCAATTCAAAATCAAATAGAATTATTATTGATACAATTATATTATTAAATATGATACTACAAAAAATAAATTTTTAAATCAATAGTGAACTCTTTCTCACTCACATCAAAATTCGTAAAAATTTCCTTTTATGATAACAACCCAAAGTTCACAAAAAAAACCCAATACTCACAAAGAGTCTCTTTAACAAACATGTCAAGAAGGTCCCCTAGAGTAAAAGACACAGTGACAAACTATACTAATAAAAGAATTATTATTGGTAGTGATAAAATCGCAAGACCACTTTTGAAGACCAAATTAGCAAGTAAATTCAATCCGCTCACCAGTACAAAAAGAAACAGAATAATAGCAAACAAGGAGAAGGAGGCAACAGCCTCAACAACTACAAAGGATCTTATCCAAAACCAAGATGAAAACATAAAGATCAAGAATATAGAATAGAAAAATAACATAAATCCTGAAGAGAATATCACAAAAATTTCTAAGATAACAGAAAAAATAAACACAGAATCTAAATCACTATTACTGGTAACAATAGCATCAACAATTGCAATATCAAAAGAAAGAAAAGAGTTTCAAATGATATAGAAAACATCACCAATAACCATTATAGTTATAAAAGAGAGCAGAAATCAAGGGTTATAGAAACAGAATAGGTGAATCTTCAAAGAATCTTTGATATACTTCATCTAGAAAAGATTTACATGAATTTAGAGAAATTGTCCAAACTCTCAACAGAGAAGAAAATTCACCAGGTATATTGTAAACTAGAGTATCTATCAACCCTGAAACATGTTTATATCGAAGAGCCAATTGGATCTTCAACTATTATAGCCATTTTTGACAATTATCATGAGGCTATAGCTATATACGAGATTCAAATCACTGACAATGAAAGTTTCAAATTTAGGCTAGCATCTCAACTCTGCACTATTGAATGCAAATTCCAATCCATTAGAATCTGAGACATTCCCAACTACTTTCAAAAAAAGAATATTACAATCCTATTTCAAGATAAAACTAAGATCAAATACATAACCTTACAATTAGCAGGACAAGTTAAATCTGGAATCATCCAGTTCAGTACAATGGAGGCATATGAGGAACAGGTTCAAAATTGAACCATCTACAAGGACACCTTCTGTATGAGGATATATCCAATAGTTAGAATCCATATCACAAGAGAGAAGAGGAACCAGTACAGTACAATATTCACCAACCTCCCACAAGGAATCTCAGCAAAAAAACATAAGAAAATTATCAAATAGATAGCAGCCCAAGTGGTATACTTTCCTCTCAACTCTACAAATCAAAACAAATATTTTGCCATCCTGTATTATAAAGATAACAAAATCTAAACAGAGCAAGATATGAATTTCTGTCTTCAAGATAGTAAACTAGTCTGGGTTACAAGATTAACTAAACTATGCTTCAACTGTGGAGCCCAGGACCACGACTATGACAGCAAAGGGAAATCCAGTACCCAAAGAAAAAATGAACAGACTGGGCTAACCAAGGCTCTAGTCAAATAATATAAAAGAATATCCCCTTTTAAACAAGACAGAAAATGACTTTTAAGCTCCCTACTCCAGAACACAAATATACGAGCATTGCCAGAGGATCTCATATAACCATGGATAAGGAAAATGTATTAGAAATCTTCAAACAAATTCAAGTAGATATAGAAGCTATTAAACACCAAGTGCATATCCTGGACAAGAGAATCATAGTGATAGAAGCAGGTCTCCATGTTAAAACCAAAGGATTAGCAATTATAGACTCTCCTCTCCAAGATAAATTTTCATCTGGAAGTTCAAATTTCTGAACTTCATCATCAAAAAAATTGGACATTAGATAACAACAGAGGCTAATTAATGAAAGAATCCATTAAATAGAATCCATAATGACATTTACTATGAAAAAAATGATGAATTGTCTCGACACACCTATTAATACAATCAATAGTTCAGGACTGACTCTCTCCTTTCTCCTGAACAATTATGATTAGAATACAACCAGGATATCAAGCCTGCAACAGGCAAAATAAAGAAAATTTCAACATCAATGAATCACACAATATCTAAAAAATAGGAACATTAAATATTAAAGAGATCAATTTATAAGTGAACAAGATAACAATTTTAGAATACAGGTAAGAACAACAAATAGAATACTGGGAATCAATGAAATCTGGCTCCCAGAAAACCAAAAATGGCATGATGAAGAAGGAAGATTTCAAATTTGATCAACAAAACCAATACAACAGTTCTATAGAATAGGAGTAAGCATTTTAATAAAGAAAAAATGGGCAACACCTATTTTCAAGTTGGAGAAATGTATCAATCGAGGAATCATAATAGACATAGCATTCAAAGAATAAATCCAATACAGGATATTAATAATTAACAACTTATCAGATGGGGCAAACAAACAAGATAAGAGAAAACTATTACAATGATACAAAGCAAAAATCAGCAATATGAAAAGCAATAACATATTTATAATAGTAATGGGTAACCTTAATTAAGTAGTTGACGATTAGAAGAACTGAATAACAGAAAAAGATAAAAAAAGCAAATTCAAGTACTTCATCAACTTACTAGAGATATTCAATCTCATAGATTTATTTCGACAGGTTCACCTTAAGGAAAGAAGTTATATATACATTAGAACAAAGTCAAACTATGGAAGCAGAACTGGATTACATATGGAATTCTAGCCTATTACAACTATACATCATAAACACAGAACACATCGAGGTGGAAACAGTAATTAAAACAGATCAAAGAATGGTAGTTATATACCTCTATATACCACATACCTCCTGGAGTAAGTTATAAAACAGAAAAAATAATATACAGAACATTCTAGACTATATGAACTCCAACCCTAACAATGAACAAAGTTTACCAAGAAATTGAAAGGGAAATCAGCAGAGTTTTTCAAAAGAAACTTCAAAATGGTAGAGAAAACATAGTTATATCTCAAAGAGTTGATCAAAATAGTAGCAGAAATCTCTTTAAAAAAGAAGCAAAGAAGAAAAAACATTGGTATTATATATATGTCCAAATACAAGTGGTTTATACAGAAACTATTTAAGATAAGTAGTTTATACAGAAGATGCCTGGCATGGAAAATGAATCCAGATATATGCACACCCACTATAGAAGCACAAATTACAGAATTGATACAAGAAATCAATACACTGGGGATCTCTCTGACAGAACCACCCCTTTTTATGCAAGATACAATCAACAATAAAAAGGAATTATATAGGTAGTGACTAGAGATAAATGAAATTTAGGAGATATAGAACAAAATAGCTAAGATTATGATTGAGAAAGAAAAAGAGAGAACAATCCAAAAATATATCAAATGAAGATATAAGAATCTAGAGGAATACCCAATAAAATGATTAATAGCATCCTGAACTGACAATCCAAATTTATAGATATACAAAGACTAATAGAGCAAAAAATAGGTAATGAAGTTAAAATAATTATGGATTCACTGACAATAAAGAACAAAATCCAAAAACACTTTCAAGAGTGGACAAGATCTAGACAAACATTGAACATAAAGCATTTTTTACATTGGGAAAAACAATATAGGCCCAAAGAAACAATCCAAGAGAAGTGGTTCAACAATGTATTAGCTTCAATAGAAGCAATGGAAATAAGAAATGCAATCCAGGGAAAAAAAAACTATAGTACTCCAGGACTATTAAGAATCCCATACATAGTGCTCAAAAATCTGGAAAAAAAAGGAACAAAGTTAGTGGAGGTACTCTTCAACAAAATCCTGAGAACAGGAAAGGTCCCAAAGGACTGGAAGAATGTAAATGTTTATCTGATCCCAAAACCCAAGAACTGGATAGGAAACATCAATATCATTTGACCTATCACACTACTAGAAACAATAAGAAAAGTATTTATGAGAATTTTGACATCAAGACTAGCAATAATCTACACTAAATATCAGATACTGTGCACCAATAATTGGGCTGGACTACCTGGAGGCAGTACATAGAAGCCAATCCATATTCTCAACAACATTATGGAGAAGATCAGAGAATTCAAAAAAGAAGCCTGGATCTTCAGTCAAGATATAAGTAAGGCATATAACTCTATAAACAGAAACATATTGATTCAGGTACTGAAAAGAATTTGAGCTTCAGAAAAGATAATTGAAATAAAAAATAAATATACTGGAGGACAGAAACAACAAAATAATTACAGTACATGGCCTAATCAAAGAATACCCAGTATAGGATAAAATAGATCAAGAAGATATCATCTTTCCCTTCCTTTGGAAAATGTATAATGACCCACTATTACAAGAAATCAAAGACTAATATACTAATTATATAATAGAAACAAAAGTGTTTTTTGACTTGACCTTACCAAGTCAAAATGAAATCACCAACAAAATAACAAGACAAGCAAAGCTCACAGCTATAACATACATGAATGACATCACCTGGTTCACAAACAATAAAGCTGACATATAAGCCATCCTAAACAAAGCCACTGAGTTCCTCAGAATAAATGACATACAGGTGAACAGTGAAAAATCATCCTTGATCTGTATCAACATATCCTCAAAACAAAGAAATGAAAGTATACAGCTCAATGGAGTACAAATCCTGCTGGTGCAGAAAAATGAAGCAATAAGAATTCAAGGGGTATGGGTAACAGAAAATGGAAAGAAATCCCAACAAAAGAAGATTATTAAAGAAAAAATGTATATCACTATCAGAACACTGGCCTGGAAAAAAATCACAGACAAACAGACACAGTATATAATCAATTAGGCCCTGCTTCCAATAATTGAATACCTACTCAATGACTTAGTTCTGTCAGAGAAGGAATGTGATAAGCTAAGCAGCAAGATAAATAAAACATTCAAACACAAAGCTAGCCTCTCGTCAACAACTCTAATTAGCATTCTCCATATAGATTTCAGTTACAAACTATTTAACCTGTGTAACTGGCAAATCCTAATGTATAAAAAAAACTTAATGAATCAACTTAACAGCTACAATCTTTGTGACATCACTACTCAAATCAGACTCTAACAGCTTCAAAACAACTATTGATCAAATATGTCGATACTTACAAACAAACTCCTTTTCTGTATCAGGAAAAGGAATAACATTACAAATGACATTTTAAATATTATAAAATTACAAGAAATTATATTGGCACCAATAGCACACATATGATTTGGAAAACCAGTAAAAAATGAGGATAAAGCAATCAAAAAAATAGTTACAAAGGAATGATACAATAAACACAGAATCTCTCTCAAGTGCAGAAGGATAATGTTCAAAAATTAACTCTTAAATGATAACAAAACAAGAATTTTATCTTGGCAACAAATAAGAATGAGACTTGTGAAGCAAGGAAGAACTCCTAAATGGTATAAAGAACTAAAAAAACTAATCATCTAGAGATGGCCAACACTATCAGTAAACAAGAAAGACCCAAGTCTTAGAGAAAACCATAGTGACAGTAGCCCTAAGATCAACAGCTTCTATACAAATACCATAGTGTTTCCAGCCCAACATCAATCAACCATAAAATGGCTACACCAAAGAAGGATGGAAAAACAATAATAGTGAAGAAAAGAAAGTAACTAGACAAGGGAAGAGCAATAGTAAATTACATGGTTACTAATGAAGGGACATTATCAATTTATAAGTGTAAAGAATATCCATTAAATAATCAAGACCTTAGAAAGAAGTATAAGGACCAACAACAATATATAATGGAGCAGCTTCTGTCTTACTCAGTAAATATTAAGATCAGAAAACATATCACAAGAATCTTTTCAGAACAGCAAAAACAAAATATCGGACAGCTATCAATAAATAGATTACAATCATCTCCTCAAGACATAGAACTTGCCATAAGTGAAACCAGCAGATAGCCTCACAATATAAACAAATCTAACATATACCTGAATCCACTGTCAACTATTAAAGCACTTATCAGAAGAAAGATACAAGCTCCAGATAGGATGACTCAAAAGCTATTACAAATATCTTGACAATTAACAATAGAGGATAACCTTCAAATATACATAAACGGCTCATTCACAAGATGCAGTACTAGAAGTAGGATGGGAATTGGATGGATAGCCCTATCAAAGTCAGGCAATAAAACCATGACCTTTCAAGCAGAAACTCAGGATATCCCTTCCTTGACCAAAGCAGAACTGATAGCAATTCTTACAGCAATCAGCATATCATCCTTAATAAAAAAGTTAAGATTTTTATAGATAGCCAAGGAGCAATCAACAGAATCAACAAAGCCTTACAAAAGGACCAGACCAGAAATCAGAAAGACCAGACAAGCTCCTAGTTAACACAATTCAAGAAATTATAACAATACAACAAATCAAAATCCAATGGAAAAAGATCAAAGGCTATACAGAGATCAAAGAAAATAAACAGGTAGACAAATTAGCAACCACCATACTAGTAGACAAACTCAAGGATATTGTAAAGATCCAAAAGCTACAGTCTATAAGCAGCAACATAACACTAAGATGGAACTAGTCCTTTGTGGACTTGCCCTTCAAAACATTAAGAAGAACTTTTTTGAAGACCAAATATACTAGCAAGTGAAGGGTACTATGCCAAAATTAAATATGGTTCACAGGATCAAAAGCCAAGAAAATAAATTGAAAGATAACTATACAGACACTGATGCTATCATATTCCTTCAAACTAGTCAAGAAGATCACAAAGATAGAACTCTTTGATGGAAGATATAGTCTAATGAATATCCCACATTAGTAAACATGAGCACATGGAAACCACAGATATACAAGTCAGTGATGTGTATAATTTATGGAAACATGAAAAAAAGGATCTATATTCTTTTACCTATGGATCAAACAAGACAAGGTTAATGAAAAAATTTATAGCACTCCTGACATGAGAGTGTGTAGCAAGGGCCAATGGTAACAAGTAGTCACAATCCATTCAGAGCAGGTGAAAACAGTTTATAAAATCAAGTATAGGAGAAGGAAGCTAGATGGACTTGATAGATCTAATTAGAGAGGCTATTACTTATAAAATGGTCAGATAGCAGGTGAGATCACAGAGGATGAGAAGGAAGCCAAGATTGCAGTGAAAAAGGTAACAAAACAACTATAGTAAGAGAAAAGGAAAATCTGGAGACTAATATATAAATTGATAGCAGAGTGGGAAAAAATACAAGACATAATCAGAAAAATGAAATGGAATCGAACAAGGTATAATGGTGAAACACAGCATAGAAGAACATCACAGGATAAGGAGAGAAAACAAGAAATTGTGGAAAACTTGTACATGGAACTAACAAACCATATTATGAAAAATATACTCCAAATAGGTTTAATCTTAACTCTCTTTTCTATATAAATATTAATGTTAGTAGAGTCATGACTAATGATAGGTTCCTAAAGTATTTAGCATATAAAATTTTGCAGATCATTTATGTCCCTTTTTGAGGAACAAAATTTATAGCTCTTCACTTAAATAGGAACAAAAGTCAGAAAATACTATAAATCAATGATTTGGATAATGAAGAACAATTGTAAGTTTTTTTATAGTTATTAATTTAAAAATTTTAATGTTTTCTAGTGAGGGACATTTGACTTTTGTTCTTGCTTCCTCCTTTAGGGACCCATAACATGCTAATATTTATCTTCAAGTGAACTAAAGCAAGTCACAGGGTTTACAAGATACTGAGTCATTGGTTTTTTTCCTATCATAAATATATTTTTTTCAATTGAATTTGTGTACATAAGAGAATATTAATGATTAAATAAAAACTATATGGCATGACTTTGTCAACTTAAAAAAAAAAAAAAAAAATTACAAATCAATAGTATGTTTCTTAAAATCAAAACAAGAATATAAACTTATTCAAAGATATAAATAGCTTAATCTAAACTTCTTGATCTAAATTCTTAATTGGAGATTGTATAGGTTCTTCTTTATTCTATATAATTTGTTCAATAAGCTTGTTTTTAGATTTTTTGAATCTTTTTTCTTTTCTAGTAATGTTCAATTTTTTCTTCTATTCTATCACTTTAGCACATCAAATATTTCAGATTTTTTCTTAAAATTCTTTTACATTTTCTGACAAATTTGTTGATTATAGTTTATATAGATATTAAAGGAGTCTTAAATTGTTCTTTAAGGTAGCTTTTTAAAAACATGGTTTTATTTTATTCTACATATCTACAAATAACATTAAAGAAATTTCTGTTAAATTATTGTATCTTATTTAATCATTTTTTTATTTAATTACTATTATGAGTGAAACTTTCTTCTTGTTCTTTATTTTTTTATTAATATAATGGATAAGTTTTTCATTTGCCATTTTTTATATGTTTTTTTCAACTTCTATAGTAACTGAAAATTTGAAAAAATGTTTTAATATTTCTTTTTTAAGTTTATATATTGAACAGATTATTGTAGTATAAATATTGGATTTTTTTTTCTAAGTATTTGTTTATTATAAGTTAACTTGATTAAAAAACTTTTGTCTTTATTTACTTTGAATAATATTTAGAAGGTGATAGATAAATTAAATTGATTTTTGAAGATTGACCAGTCTATATTGTCATCTTATTGAATCTAAAGATCTTGAATCTTTTTATATAAGATCCAATCCAATCTAATTTTTTTTCTATTGAAAGTTTTAATAAAGTCTCTAATACTAATATTTATTGTATATTCTTTTTGAACCTTCAAATTGAAGTTCTGGATACAAGAATTATCAACCATAGCCAAACTTCACATTAGAAGAAGGGATTTATATAGATTCAGTAGGTGCTTTAGATGCAATATGACTAGTGAGGATCAAAAACATATTTATACATACAAAGGGAACAAACTTGACTTTGGCATATGTATATTAGAGATTATATCAACCTATCTTCAAAGTAGAAAAAAAAGAAGAAATCTTGGGTCCAGAATTGGATTAATAAGATCAATCAGAAGAAAGTTGATGCCTGGACTATAATGATTGCTAGGAGTCTAATTCCCAAGGATATCACAATACTAGTCCACAATTGGGCTAGGATTTTTTAAAAAAAGGCCAAGCCTATCCTTTTGGGATGTTTCGAAGAAATACAAAACCTTGCAAGAAAAACCTGATTACAAAGATACAAAGCAATGGAAGAATGGGAAATATCTCAAGGGATCATAAAGACTGAGAAGAGAATGAGAAGCAAATGGAACTAGAATATGCAAAACACATACCTAGGAAAACTAGTAAATACATTTGGTTTGGATTAAAAAAAAACAAAAATTTTTTAAATTTTTTTCTTATAAATAATCAAGGAAAATAGTGCTAACTCAGTCTAGGCAAATTAGTTTTCCGAAAGGAAGGCAACAAGCCATGGAGGTTCATTGGAGATCTAAATCAGAAGGTAACTTTTCTAGTAATTCCAACATATAGTTAGTATAGTTTGTTTTCTAGTTAGCTTTAAAATAGATAGGACTTTGTAATATTTGAGTAAATACTAAATAAAGACCAACTGGGGGCTGAGCCAGCAAAAAAAAAAGTATATTCTTTTTATATGGCTATTAATAGAATTTTTCTAGTTTTGAAAATTGATGTTATACTATTGGATTTTCCTGCCTTACCTGCTTTATGAGAAGATTTATATAATTGTTATACTTATTATTACTATATGTCTTGATCTTTATAATATTTAAGATAAATTCTTTCTTTATTATTGAATTCTTAATTCTATTTCATAGTGGCCAATTGATATTTTCAGTTCATCTTCTAACTAATATGTCTGTTTATAAACATATAAACTTTTATGTCTTGACTACTGTACTATAATCTGTATTAATTAAGACTATCATACTTTGGAGAGCTGTATATAATGCAATAAAAATAGTTAATATCTCTACTCTTATTGCTAATAATTATATTGATGCTCTGCTAAAAATTTTTAGATTATTCTATTATTATTTTGTAAGATTTATATAAAATCTATCTCTAGTTTACTATCTTTAACCTGTTTTTTGAAGAAGATATTTGTATAGAAAATAAAAAAATTAGTTATTTACATTTTATTATATCTTAAAATATTTATAAGTTTCTCTTTATATTCATCTAATTTAATAGCTTATCTGATTAAAGCAATTTTTCAAATTTTTACTTTGACTTTTTTTTTTTTTAAGTATACATAGCCAAACTAGATCATTGGTTTAATAATTAATTGAAAATATAAGTACATTTTCATTTGAGCAATATGATATATACTACAACTAAACTGTTAATCCTAATCTAACTAACCCGTCATAGGCATAAAAGTCTCGAAGTTTGGCCTTGGAAACAATATTTCACTCTATAGTATCTTTAAGTAAAGATCCTTCTAGTTTACTGCATTATTGTCAACAGACTATTATTATCATATATCTGATCAAGCCACTGGAATACAGAAAACACAAAAAGAATAAATTGAAAAAAAAGTAGAGAAATATCTAAAAATATTTAAATAGACAATAAGAAAATGAAAATGTAAAAATTTGAAAAAAAATATTTCCAACTTCCTCCAAAGACCTGCTTCTCAAGACCTTTTCTCCATAAGAAATACCTGATTGAAATATCCTTTCTTTTCCTAACCATTTGAGGAACTTATCTATTCTTGATTTTGATTTTCTTCTTATATACTGTCTGAGAAAACTTATCACCTAGTGGAAGCCTTTACTTCCAGGACATACTTGATTCCAACTTTTTTTGGATAGTAATTTTTTATCTATCTGTAGTAGATGGGTAACTTATAATGAACCCAGATTCTTATATAACCTAGTAGAAATTAGATCATATTGGTTCAATATAATATTTTCCAGCAGCCATACCTAATTAAAGAAATTTTACTAGTGTATATCTTCCATTGCCCAAAAAGTATTTTTCAAGAATCTTTTTACCTTATAATAGTAGAAAAGTATCAGAAGAGCAGTGGAAGTTTTTATCAATTGTGATATTCTTTAACAGCTTCTGAAGAAATATATTCTCAACTATAATCAAAGGGTTGAAGCTTAGTATAGACTAGAAACTATTCAATTTTACTGCCTAACTGGAATAAAAAGGAAACCTTGGTCTTGAACTTTGTTTAATTGAAATGATAGGAGAGAAAGACCTCAGCTTAAATAGATAGCAGCTTTTTCACCACTTGAGGACTTGTTGCTTGTATTTTATTGATCTCATGAAACTTGATCTATAGTTTAATCCAATTGGATAAGTGGGTAAACACGGGCACCAATCAATTCTTTCAATTACCAATGATATTATCAAAACACATGAGATAATTAGTAGGGGCTTGTTTATATTCAGTTACTAACATGTTTTGTATTAACCAATCAAAAGCTTGGTGACATTATGCTACCAAAAATTCAGGATCAAACTGAGATAGATAAAATTCTTCAAAAAAACTATGAAAAACAATAAACACTTTAAGAGGGAATAAAAAAGTATGAGAAAGTGAATAATAAGCTTTCTTCTGTCAACAAAGTCTTTATTTCTGTTACTTCGGATCTGTAAAGTGACACTTCACTTGCCAATCCTTTTACTTCCTAGAATCATCTTGCCCTTATTAGAGAAAGTGCATACTTGGGTCTTTTCAGGTCATTAGAGACCCAAGTTTTTATTCAAAAAAGTTTCTAAACAAGTAAGAAAGAGTGGGAAAAATACATGAAGACAAGCTTGAAGTTGTTTTAATGAAAATATAAAAACTTTATTAGCAAGGAAGTATAAAACTTCTTGTGAACATCTTTTTAATGTGTGGTCAGAGAATCAGTAGAAAAAGCAATTATTTTCACTTTGACTTCTATTTCTATAAATCTGATAATAAATATAGCTTTTACTTATTGATCTATAAGTATTCATCAATCTATAAGTATTTATCAATCTATAAGATTGTTTGAAAGAAAAATATATTTTCTTTTTCTTAAACTTTTTTATTTATATAGTTGTAGAAGAAAACAAACTTGAGAAAGAGCTATTTTGACTAATTAGACTATTGTTTTTAAATATAGTGAAAAACAATTGTGTAATATATACAATATTAAAAAGTCATTTTATTATCATATATCTTAATTAAAGGAAAATTTTATTAAATATAAACTAGAAGCAGACAATGTTGAGTTGTCAGTAAAAAAAAAAAGACAGTCTTTAAATACATGTTTTTTTATTATAATTTTTTTTTTTTTAAATGTTGGACTTGGCCAAGTTTATTAACAAAGTTTTACTATTTTGATATATCTGACCAGAAGAAAACAATGATAAGCTATTAAACTAATGATAGGTTAAAAAGAAACCACCTCATGGCTAAGCTATCTCCAAACAAAGACCTAATGAAGGGGCCATTAGGGTGATAAAATTTTAAAGGGGGGTTGGTGTGTATCAAATCTAGTTTGTCTATCTTAATCCTAAAAAGGGGAATGTGTATTCCTATATTAATCTTTATAAACAGATATCTACTGCTAGGAGAAATAATTGAAGACAATAGCTATACAAGGATAAATAGGGGAGAGGGTTCTACTCACATCTTGAAAGGACTTGGCAAGAGAGGGAATGATAATCCATTATAAAATCGACACTTAAACCATGCTATTACTACCATTTCTTTAACGTCGGCTAAAGATGGATCCCTAAAGGAGAAGACAAGGACATAAGTCAAATGTCCTTCACTAGGAAACATTAAAATTTTTAAATTAATAACTATAAAAAAACTACCCACAATT
>CAJVPT010002975.1:0-16237 GCA_910592055.1 Acaulospora colombiana
ATCAAAGATCAGAAAGGAATGAAGCATTTGATAAACTACATACTATAAAATTTAATTGGACAGATTATAGGAGCATAATATTAAATTCAATGAATTAGTAAATAGTGCAGAACAAGGAGGAGCTGAAAATAATAGATGGGTGGTTAAAAAATACATAGACTCATTAATAGAATTTCCTGAGGTAAGAGCAGCATTAATAGATAAAAGAACAAGGAGACTTGAGAATGGTGGTAGAGAAATGATACTATAGTAAGCAATGAGTTATGCATCTAGGAAAGAAATTGATTTTAAACTACAAAATAGAGGAATGTATCCAAAATTCACAAGAAAAAACCCAGTTAGACAAAACTCAAGATATGTAGGAAGAAAAAGTTTTGGAAATAGAAATAGGGCAATAAATAAAATTGGTGAAATAACCCAAGGAATAAATAAAATGACAATAAAACAAGAAGACCAGAAAATACATCTTTAAATGTCAGCTTTAGAACACCAGTAAGGGTGAAGGATAGATATGAGATAAATGCGAGGTTAGGAGAAGGAAGAGATAGTAATGGTAGATCCATGGGAGGCTATCTTAAAGGAGAAATAAGAAAAGTAACACAAAAACAAAATAGCACATGTTTCAAATATGGAATGCAAGGACATTGGGCTAGTGAATATAAAACAAATAGTGACATCAATAAAATATGTGATATGTGTAAAAAGAAAGGACATATTAAGAAAAATTGTCCAGAAAATCTGAGACAATCAAAGACAATGATGAGACACTATAGAAGATCAAAAGAATTAGAAAGGAGACCTTGTTTAAATTGTGGAGGAATAAGACACCATATAAAATTCTATCCAACACCTTCAAGAGAAGCGAGAGACAGGATGCCATTAACTACACACAAGGAACTAATGAGAATCAAGTGTAGAACCTGTGGAGAAAAAGGTCATGAAGAATCAGCACATAAAAAAATAAATTATATTTAAAATAAAACTAGATATTCAAATAATTATGGCAATAAATACTCAAATAATTATAATAGATATGGTAATAAATATCCAAATAAAGAAAATTTTACCAAATTTAGAAACACAGGAACATATTATGGAAGGAGGACTTATTGACAACACTCGGAGATAAATCTTATACAAAAAATGGATAATGAATTAATGAAGAGTAACTTAGAAATAAACTTCATACAGACTACCCTGTTTGGAATGATTACTTCATTATTGGAAAGACAGTTGAAAGGATTAATATTATAGACATTAAAGGATAAAACAGGTAAATTCTTAAAAGAAAAATTTAGAGAACAATGTATTAAGATAATAAGAAACTTTATAATAGAAAACTTAAAAGAAAAATTTACAGAATATTTGGCAACATTTATAGTCAATAACATTGAAACATATATGGATGAGATTTTAAATGGTAAAGTTACAATAACATTAGTCAAAAAAATTACTAATAAAATTGTTAGAGGACTGGGAACTCAATTATTCTCATGAACATGATAGCTTTAAATTTATGATTTTTATCATTACCTTACCACTCAACAACCATTTTCAAACCACTTGATGAGTGAGTTTCTAACCCAAAACATTACTGAATCACAGATAATGATAAAAAGATATAAATACTGGGGTCATTCAATACAATAAAATTAACAAGGAATAATGGAAATACCAGCATACATACCAATCACCTCAATAGGTCTTTTTATTGAACAACCTGGATCTCTTGATTTGGAAATAAGGACATTCCAAAGGATAAATCCTTTGTGTGATACACATATATTTAATATCTTTAAAGAGGGATTTTTTACTGACACATTGCAAATCACCACAGAAGAGAAAGTCCTTATACTGGAAATACTTGGGGAACCATATATACGATCATATGTGAACAAAAGAGGAATCAGTGAAAACCTTGAAAAATTACAAGAATTGCTTGAAGACATAGAAAAGGTGTCTAAGAATAAAATTAAATAGATTAAAAAATTCTAAACAAATCACAGTAGAACTGAGGCAGGATGTAACCTCTTATGGGAAATACCTGATACCTGTATTAGGAATCTCAGTCGAAATGTTAAGTCACCTTTACAGAAATAATGGACTCTTGAAAAAGCCCTTATATTGGGAAGAGAGGTTTTCATTAGAAGAATATAAAAATTTTAGAAGGTTTTTAACAGGCAATGGGGCCCTTGAAAAAACTATATATAGGGAGGATAAACGAATTAATATCCTAAAACTTTCTTTATGCAAAAGACTTAATAACAAAAAATATCATAACCTGATTGAAACGATAATTTCCACTATTGAATTGAAGTCATACTGATGGAACAAACAAGCCCATTAGTACGGTTAGCTATTATAAGCTATGGCTTTGAAACCACATTACTAAATTATTTAATAAGGTTTGTGATATTGGTATATGATGAGAATACCCAAAAAAGGAAACAAACCCCAATGACACAGGAGGATATGAATAGATTTAGGCTATTGGACAAGAGATTTGAAATACATTACTGGAATAGCATACAGAGGAAATATGAAAAACTAAATTTCCTTACCTTCAGGAATAACAAGGGTAAATATCAGTATATTGTGAACACCAAGGATAACTGGATTGAACAATATGGGGATTTAATAAATCTTATGCAAATGTGTAAATTTTGATACGTAAGAATAAACCCTTATATTAGTAAGGATCTTTGGAAAATCAGAGAAATTGTTCTGGGAACAACCTGGAGAACAATTCGTAATATTGGAGCTCATGATTGGGCATTCATAGAACTTTGGGAAAAACCCCATCTACCGAGAGATCTAGGAAAAGAAAGGCTGGTCAACATAACAGAATTAAAGTACATAGAAGACATCACATCCCATTATAGATTTTCCCTGGTAACCCAGGAATTGCATGAAAGGAAAATGTATCTGACATGGATCTTTAAAGGATTGTCTGGGACAAGATGTAATAAATGTAGGACAAAACTCCAGGAAGAAAACATACTTGCTAGCTCATGGGTAACAAAAGAGATGTATTATGTGTACAAGGGATATTTGATAATACATCCAGAAGAAAAAGTTAACTTCTTTGTAAGAGACATACCAGCGGAATATGGGATATGGGTATATTGTGAACAGACAAATAAGGGATATTATATTAATAAAACCTTTAAAAACTATATAAAAAACCATGAAAGGGCTAAGGGAAAATTATTAAAGAAATAAAAAAAAACATCAGGAATGGGAAAACCTACTTGGGATAACACTGAAAGACAATATTTTGAATCAGACGGTCATGATAAAATCATATTGACAATTGAAGAAGATAATGAAGAAAGATATACCTTAAGAATAACTGGACATAAATTAAATATTTACAGAATAATTTCTGAAGGATAGAGTGATACCCTCATAGAAAATACCCGGAAAAGTATGCGTACTTTTGAACATAAAGTTAGAAAATATACTAGATTGTAGAAAATCCAGGGACAAATAAGTGTAAGAAAAAATCAAAAAGCAATCATAGAAATTCAAGAAATACTGAGACAAAGTGAAGTAAAAGATATAAATAGGTGAAAAGAATGAAAGGGGGTTGACATATTTTTGGAAAAATGACTGAAAAAATTTTAGAAATACTTGAATATACCAGGGGGCTTGAGGTCATTGAGGTAGAACTCTTACTAATGCATGATGAGAAGTTAAGAGAATTAATCAGCAAAACAAAAAGATGGATCATGGATGACACGACCTTCTTTGACTTTCTGAATTTGAAAATAAGGGCAAACCCTATCTTTAAAATTCATTATGAGAATCCAATACATAGGAAATTCATAATTAACAACCAAGTGAAAGTGAAAATTGAAAGGAATGATAGTCAGAATGAATTGACAACAGAGGAATTATTGACAAAACATCTGGATGATAACTGGATTGTGTTTGAATTCTTTGAGAGTTGGAGACTACAATATGCAGCATTATTGGATCTCATGCGGATGGATAAGAGATTCTATATAGCACTCTCACCATATATTTATGATGAAAACTACACTTTAAAACTGTCCCACATTTATACTGATTTTTTGGAGGAATTAACAACGAATATATACGAAGCAGAAAGATTGTTTATTTCAGGATCTTGGGAGAATGAAAAGGTAGTTAAAATAATTATATTCAAAACATTCAAAGAACTTTTCAATATGTACGAATTCCCTGAAACTTTATACAATTATTACTATGAAAAAATTGGATTGGAAAAGGATTTAATAGAACTGGAAGGGGAATGCTGTGAAGAATATGGCAAAAAACTCATAGGACAATATGGTGAAATAGGAATAGACCAAATTGAGGAATTATACACTAACCATAGAATATCCATAGCTAGGGAAGGAACTATACCACACCCAATATTTGAACAATTAGAAGAAGCAGATAAAAACCTTGAAATTACTTGTGGGCTCTATTATATTCATTGCAAAAATAGGAAAACTGGATATATTAGATATAGGAAAATAACAGAAGAATTTGTAAAAAGGATCTATGGAAAAATAGAAGACTGGGAAAAGAATATATTGGCACAAGTAATGATGAATATGTTTGAAACAGAAATCATTGAAGAAGATATAAATACCCCTTGACTGAACCTGATCATGTAAAAAATATAAGGGAAATCAACTATGACAACAAATCAATCAAATAATGAAATTTCCCAACAAATCATTGAGGAATTGAAAAGGAGAATTGATAATTGGGAACTTTAGCAAGGAAATTGAAGAAACATGTTAAATACAACGATGTTGGATTAGGAGAAATGCTAAAGAAAAAAGGAAAACCACACCCATTCTTTGACATTAAAGAAGAAGATAAAGAATATATTAATGAAAGTGACGTAGATCCAAAGAAGGTTGGATTAGTTATCTGGATAAGATGGTCATCGAAAAAATCAGTTACTAGGGAACAACTACCTGGAAAATTGGATAAAGAATGGATTGTTATTAAACCATATGATAGCTGAAAAAGGCAATATGAACCAGCCTTAAAAATAATGGGGACTAGCAAAGAATTATACGATTTATTAAAACCATTTGTATACACTAAAGGATACTTTGGAATGATCAAAGAATTAAAAAGACTGATTAAAGGGAACCTAGATCAGATAGAAGCCACATATAAAATAACTAAAGAAAGCTCAAAAATAACTCAAATAGTTATGGCAGAACGAATTTGCAAAGAAGGTGTTAAGGAAATAACAAAGGTATATGATTATTGGGGGTATCCTGAGATCATCAAAGAATTTAGGAAAATCTTGGAAAATAGGGAATTGATATTCGAAAAAATACAGGAACAAAAGAATGAATAGAGATGGTATTACCCTGAAAAGTTTATGGAATATTGTAAAAGGAACAAGGATCTTGATCATGTGATCGGAAAAGAAGACGATAATTATTAATCGAATAATGAACCTTTAATCAATTTTAAGAAAAGAACTGTATTAATAATTGCCATTGAAAAAATTAAGGAAAGGAATTTTGAATCAAAAGAACATATAATAAATTTTGTGAAATTTTTATGAAAGAAAGAAGGGAAATAAAAAATGACTAAATCAGAAAAACTATAAAATGCTATTAGATGATCCCAAACTTTTGTAAACTATCGTATATTATTTATAATTTATAAATATAACCTCAATTCAAAAAATTTTGTATATAAGTTTATTAATTTTTTTATTTTATTATTAATTAATAATTATTAAATTTTTATTGAATAGTTAATGAACCTTTAATGACTAATTTAATAAATAGTTACTGAATTTTTGATGAATTGTTAATAAATTTTTAATGAATAGTTTTGATAAATAGTTGATAAATAGTTGACAAATAATTGACGAATTTTTGATAAATAGTTGATAAATTTTTTATAAATAGTTGACAAATAGTTAATAAATTTTTGATAAATTTTTAATAAATAGTTTTAATGAATAGTTGACAAATAGTTAACAAATTTTTGACAAATTTTTGATAAATTATTAATAAATTAATATCAAATTTTTATTGAATTGTTAATAAATAATTTTATAATAAACTTTTAATAAATTTTTATCAAATTATTAATTAATTATTTGACAAATTATTAATAAAATTTTTAAGGAATTATTAATATACTAATTTTTATAATATTTATAGCTGGATTATATAGTTACTGATTTATTTATATTATTTTTTTAATAAATGTTATATAAATGATAATATATCGAATAATTTTTTAACTAGTATATATTATAGTATAGATTTATGGATTTATAGTATAGTAATAATATTTACAGGTTATAATCGTAAGATCTAGAGTTCAATATTATATGAGGATCATGCAAAAAAAATAATCAGGTTATATAAAGATAGAACTTTTAATTTTTTCATTAATCATTAGATTAAAATATATTTATTACAAAGATTGTATAAAAAAAAATTTCTAATTTTGTTATATAATTATATTTGACTTATCTCTCTAACTAAATAAAAATCAAATTTCAGAATCTTACTTTTAGAATTGTAATAATTATTTGAATATTATATAACTTAAATAAAAAAATATAATATAAAAAGATACTTACATATTGATTCTAGCTTAAATATTTCAATCTGATATAAAATAAAATTTGAATAATCAGGAATTAAATAAATTGGATTTCTTTGATACTATAGATAATAAGAAAGAAATTGTATCAATAATTTTAAATTGATTTCTTAAGATTAAATAAATAGAATAATCAAAATCTTTCTAGATTAACTAAACTTTTTATTGATTCTATACTTTGACTTTTCTATTGAGATACAACAAGACTTGAACTGGATCAGGTTAGATGGTTTAAACTAATGATAAGAATTTTTCTCCTATAGATTTTTCATATATGTGAACTCTCCTATCTAAAGTTTAAAATAGATATATGGATAATTATTTTTGAAAATGACAAAAATTTTATAATCGATTTTTTGGACCCTATTTTTTGAATAATGCATATACAATATAAATTCTAGGAATACAATTATAAAGTCAGAAAATTCCTGTCCGCCTTCGAAAATAATTACCCATATTATTAGATAGAAAAAGTTGATAATATAGTATTAATTTATATATAACATTATATGTAGAGACATTCATATGTATTACTATATCTTAATTGATTAATAAAGTATATGTATATGCACTTCATCCTTAATAATAATAATAATAATATATTATGGCGCAGTATTAAAATGATGAATTTAATATATCACAAGTATTAATTGTATAACCAATACCCGATGGTTCGGATCATGCTAATGCAAATCCTATTATGGAATTAATAGTGCCGATCAATACATTTCATTTAAACAATAGCATATTGGTTACGCCGCAGAATAAAAAAATCGGTTATAACATTTTTGTCGCATTCAAGGTAACTGAGCGATATAGGTAATTATTTTTGAAGGCGAAATTTTCTGGCACTAAAATTGTGATCCTAAAATTTACTTTAAGTGTGTATTGTTTAAAAGTAGTATCCGAAAAAAAATCTAGGAAAAGAAATCCTTGCATGAACAATGCAACCAACCTAGGATAATTATTATCGAAGGCGACAGGGATTTTTAGTATATGTATTATCATAAAATTTTTTTTTTATTTTCTCGTTAGAATTAATTAATAAAGTTGCGAAAAAAAAAAAAGTACGACTCCCGTCAAAGGGCGCTGCATTTACAGTATGATCGCCGGTGTAATAATATAGAGGAGGATAAATCCACCACCACCTGATGTCACGCTGCATGGCATTTTCATTGCCAATAGTATTCTGGAGATTTGCTGGTAACGGATTTTCATGTCACCATCGAAGTTTACCCAGCAAACAAGATAGTGTAAATAATACACTATCTTTGTCAAAAACGAGCATGTTTGTGACACATGCGTAATTATTTTAAATTTGCAGTGATAAGGTATTAAAGAAGATACTATTTGGGCAATTATTGATCAAAGATCTTCCGGCTTTTTCGGTATCATCCTAAATTGGGTAATTCTTTTTGTTTGCGACAAAAAAACGCTGGTTGAATTTTTTGGGGTAAGGGGTTAAGTTAAGGCCCGGGATTGTTTGTTTCTATTTATATCGTGCTTTATTGCATCTGTATAATCATGCATGTGCCTATATAGTATTGCAAAGTTTTTGTATTGTCTGATCATGTGACCGACGATCAAATCGTTCGCGAATTTGAGCGAAACTAATTATTAATACAACCTTTAAACATTATTTTCTTTAATTCGAAAAATTTTCTTTTTTTTTTATTATATCATGCTTTCTTTAAACTTAAGGAAAAATATTTCTACATTACTTAATTCTCATTCTTATTCTTTATCTTTGAATTCTTATTCTCCTTTTTAAAAAAGTCTTGCTACTTCAATTTTATATGATGTGGTTACTCATTTATCAGGAAATAATTCAACTCAACCATACGATTATTTCTTTAATCAATCTAATATTGGAAAAACATTTTTTCCAGATTCAAAATATGCAAAAACAATAAAACAAATCTTTAATAATCTTAAGATTATGCACACAAATTCTCCTACAAAATATAAATCCAGTCTTTTATTTTTAGTAGTTGATTTATATAGTAGATCTAAATTAACAAATCTTGACTTTCACTTTAGCAATACACAATTAATACCTCTTTAAAAAAAGTCCATGATCAATTCTTTTTTTATCAAATTATCAAAGACAAATTTCTTCTTCTAAATCTGCCATTAATAAACAACCTATTGAATTTATTCTTAATTTTCTTATACAAAATTCTTATTTATCTACTGCCACATGCCAATCTTTAGAACTTCCTTATTCTCATGAAAATATTACTACCTCTTTTAATCTTACTTCTATTTATTATTTAGAAAAAACAAAAAAACACATTTATTTTGAATTAAAACTCAAAATCTAACTTTAAAATTGAGCCTTGGTACATTTTACAAATATTGTTCAAAAAACTTTAAAAAAACACAAAAAAAGACAGATATGTGTCCAATATGTGCTGAAGGAAAAAAAAACAGAAAAAAAATTATTACAAATTATTCCTCTTAATACACATTTTATTATTCAATTATAAGATCAAATTATTCATTATTATTAATATTTTTAATTTAAAACAAATCAAAATTAACTTTATCAAAATTCTATTAACTCTACAATAACAATTTCTTGTATAATAGTTATGGATTTCAAGGAAAATTTTAAAATTGATGGTGGTTCTTTTGAAATTGGCAGAAATTTTTATAAAAAAATACAAATTTCACTTTTAGAATTTGTCAATTTTTATTAAGATATTAATGGTATAATTCAAACACGATATTTGATTTTTTTTTTTCAAAAATTTATCCCATAATTCCTTATTTATGATTGATTATATCAATCAACTTCTTTCTAAACCCTTTATGTTACAATTTTAACAATTTTGTTTTTGGTTAGATTCTGATCCTCATTTTAAATCAGCTAAAGTAATGTATTTTTTTTTCAATTATTTATCAACCCTTTATAACAAAGGATTTTTTTTCTAATTTTTTTGCTAAATACTATGGAAAAAGCATTGTTGATGGACACTTTAGTATATTGTCAAGATGGTTTTCTAAAGGTAAATCTATTCAAAATATTTATACCCTTGAAGAATTAATTGATTTTTTTAAAAGAAAAATTCAATTCTCTTCTAATAATATTTTATTTGACACTTATTCATGAACCTAACCTTGAAATAATATTTACAAATTAACTATAGATAACTATTTTTCATATTTATTATTTACAAAATTTAATGGTAAATTATATGCTTCAATCCTTAGTACATTTAATTATGAAGAGTATATAAAAATTTCCTTTAAGATAAAAATAGTAAAAGATACAAAAAAAAACAAAATATGCATCAATCAGACAATTAACAAATATCACTCCAATAATAATGAATAGTAAAAGTAGAGAAAGGTTACTTACTAGAATAAAACTATTTTAATGGAAATATAATTTGGTAATAATATAAAATAGGACTCAATATATAGGGGTAACTATATATGGGTTTGGGGCTGGCTTTTCCTTCCCATGAGAGTTCTATTTTATATTAAACTACATATATTTTCATTTTTTTTAAAAAAAAAAATCATCTAACATAGGCTATTTTTATTTATTGAAAAATTAATTAATTTCACAATAAAATTACACAATATTTAAGAATCACAGTTTCGCGAATTTCGCGCAAATTTCGTTACGCGACGATCATCCCGTGATATAGGTGTAAGTACGTCATTTTTTTATTTTCGGCAGTATATACATACACATACTTGTAATTAATAGGTGCAACGTATATACAATATAAATTTTAGGGGCTACATCTATTTATATTGTATATACGTATGAATTGAAAATTTTTAGGGTAGTGATTCAGGAGTCCGAAAACTCCCTGTCCGCCCCCGAGATGAATTTGCTGTATTAAAGCCGTTTCTTTATAATCGGTGTGACCCAACTAACTATATCGGAAAACCAACGTGTGACAAGTGACAAACAAAAAAAACATCAGGACTACGAGTATGAATCAGAAAAAATCCTCGTCCACCTTCGAAAACAATTACCCATATTACCTGTGGAGGACTGTGCTTTGCTTTATTATAGTGGTGATCTTCCTGTTCATGTCCCTTAGCAATGACTACTCGAGGGTGTCAAGCAAATATTCATTCGATTTCTCCACGGGATACCGATAATGTACTCTATTAGTTGCCGCAGAGTTCCCTTCTTTCTTCTTTATAGTATATCTGACTGAATCTTTTTATTTCTATAAATGTAGCATGAAGATAGAGTTCAATGTCGTCGACCTATAAGACCCATTGAAAATCTATTAGAAGATATGTTCATAAAAATCATTAAGCACGACGAATTCAGTTTAACAGAATATATGACAAAAGGAGGCACATGCCGTGTTGAAAAGGCAATATGGAAAGGAAAAGAAATTATCTTAAAACTCATCGACGAAGAATCACACCAGGAGCTTGCTCGAGAGGTATGTATTGACGCCAAATATTTTTTTTACACTTTTAACATAATTATGTACAGCATACTTATACTTTAAACCGATCATTTAGCTTAAAGTCTATAATATGATAAACGTGAGAGGTCCTCATAAAAATATCATAAAATTTCATGGACTTAGTCAAACATTAATGGGATCCTACGTAATAATTCTGGAATACGCCGAACTGGGTGACTTACGCGAATACCTGAAAAAGAAAATCACATGGGAAGAAAAGATCGACATTAGCACACAGGTTTCGGGTGGCTTAGACTTTTTACATAGTAACGAAGTTTTGCATCGAGATTTGGTAAGAAAAAAATATATATTTGTCGTTCTTATACCATCTTTATCTAAATATATTTGTTGTAATTAGCATACCAGAAATGTGGTTTTATCAATGCACGGTGGGAAAGTTAGGGCGATAATAACTGACTTCGGGATGTCGAAGGTTTTGTCCCGTAAAAGTGTAACTTCTTCGGAGGTTAAGTGTATACGGCCATTCGTAGACCCTATCGTATTTGACGAAGAAAATTACACCAATTACACGAAGGATTCTGATATATATAGTTTAGGAGTGATTATGTGGGAGATATCTAGTGACAGACCGCCCCTAAAAGATTGGGGGAAGCCAGTGAGAGGGACTCCTTGTGGGTATATAGAAATTTTCCAGAAATGCTTGGACAAGAATCCTAATCAACGTCCAAGTGCTAATCACGTATTCGAAAAGCTTAGCGGACAACAAAAAACTTTGGGATCGATCTTTAATGAGAAGGAAAAATGTTGCGAAAATTACCCTCATAACATATCAATTTCTAAACGAATAGGAACAAGTCAGAAAACTTTATTCGAGTCCGATTTTATTTCTACCTCGATCTCAGATACAGATGTCCGTCAATTAGAAAGAAAATTACGTCAAATCGATAATGACCAATTAGGTAGCGAATTGAAGAAACTTCTCAAATCGCTTGCTAAAACGATAGATGATAAGATTTCTTCCGAGGAAAATAACCTTTTTTGAACTCTAAAAATTTTTTTCCTTGTAAATTTCTCCGAAAAATTGGCAAATTTATTTGTTATTCTTTTTTTTCTTAAATATTGATAGAAATAACCCTTTTATAACTCTAAAAAAATTTCCACGTAAATTTCTCCGAAAAAATGACAAATCTATTTATTTATTTATTTACTTCTTTCTTTTAACCCGATAGAAATAACCCTTTATAACCTCTAAAATTTTTTCCTCGTAAATTTCTTTGGCAAATTTATTTATTATTCTTTTTTTTTTTTACTTCTTTCTTTTAACCCGATAGAAATAACCCTTCATAACCTCCAAAAATTTTTCCACGCAAATTTCTCCGAAAAAATAGCAAATCTATTTATTTTTTTTTCTTTTAATCCTGATATAATAATCTTTCGTAAACTCCAGAAATTTTTCCTTGTAAAATTGCTTCGAAAAATTCGAAATTCTTTTATTTTCTGAAAAAAATTTTACTAGAATTTGTTCTTTATTATTCATTAATGCACCCATTAGGATTTACCTTTATGAACGAACCCTCCCTAAATTATATGATTAAGATTTAATGTATAGACACATGTTTGTAAATAGAAAGACGATAAGATGCTGTGCAGCGTATAGTTATTAATTTTTTTATTTCTTGAATTAATAAATATTTATGTAATAATTCTATGAATCTTTATTTAACTTTAATGATAATAATAATAATAAAATTTTCGAAACAATTAATTTTTTTACTTAATAAAATAGAATGAAGATTTATTGTAATGATTCAATCCAATCCTAGTGCTCAGTCCGGTGATCCTTTAGTCACGTAATAGACAGATTCTGTATAAATCTACGGTTACGATCATCAAAAATTTTCCGGGTCCTGGTTTACTCGAAAAATCCGAAACTTTTTTTAATTTTAAAAGTTACATAATGAATGACCTTTCTATTTTATTAATTATATCACTTTTTACGTATTAAGTAAATAAAAATTTTATTAAATTTTAATGAAATATTATAATGTTATATATATAATAGATAATAATAAAAGACAAATTGTTCAATAAAATTAATAAGATTATCAATTATTTTTGATTATTGATCTTAATAAAAGACAAATTGTTCAATAAAATTAATAAGATTATCAATTATTTTTGATTATTGATCTTTTTTTATTAAAAATTACAATATAATTATTTATATTAAAATATTTTTATGATTATATAACAATTAATTATTTATTTATTTTATTTCTTTTAAATTATATTGTTAAAATAGAATTGTTTAATGACAAGAATTTAAAAATTATTTGTTTTTTGAAGAATTTATAAAAATGAAATAATATTATTTTTTGAAGAATTTATAAAAATGAAATAATATTAGTTTTTTTCAACAATTTAAAATAATATTAGAATTAATATTATTTCAAGTTTTTGCAATTTAATTTATTATATATTTAATTTAAATCTTTTTAATATTATATATCAAATTAAACTCTATTTTAAATTTTATTAATAATTTTCAATATTTTATTATTATTATTATTTTTTAATCCATCATCAAGCTAACAAGTCTTATTTTTATTATGTATTTAAAATCATTACATAATCCAAAAGATTTTTATAGAACAGCTATCTATTTTAAAAGTTTAACTTCTCTAGATATATGTAACTTAAGTAATAATGTTTTGCTTTCTTAATAACTTGGATTATTTTTAGCTATTAAAATTTATTACTTATAGATCATCATTATAAATCACTCAAAATTCTGAATGGCAAATTAAATACCTAATCAATTTTCTTTTTTTACTATTTATCTTTCAATAATCTTCTCAATATTTGTATCTTTGAATTGTTCTTTTGATAAAATATAATTTTTTTTTTATGGAAAACTATTCCTTTCCTTTGAATTTTCTGTATTATTCAACTTCTTCTTTGGAATTTTATATTATTTAAATTTTCTATTAAAATCCATAATCTTTTCTTACTCAATTACTATTTTGTATTAATTATTTTAGATCTTTCTTCTAAAATTCTTTCACATTTATTAACACAATCTTCCTATGAATTTTCTTGTGATAAGAGACTTTATCTTATAATATAGCATGAGGAAGTCTTTAATATCTCTTTTTTTTTTTTTTATATACATGTAGTCAAGCTAAATTATGAATTTATTAATCAATTGAAAATATAAGTACATTTTCATTCAAGCAACATAATACATACTACAGCTAAACTATAATTCTAGTCTAACTAACTCATCATAAGCATAATAGTCTCCAAGTTTAGCCTTAGAGACAATATTTTGCTCCATAGTGTCTTTAGGTAAAAACTTTCCTAGTCCACTACATCATTGTCAGCAGATTGTCACTACCATATGTCAATTCAAGCTGCTAAAATATAGGAAACTACAAAAAGATAGGTTAAAAAAAAGGATACGGGATATCTAAAAATGTCTAAATAAATAATAAGAAAGTAAAAAAGTAAAAATTGAAAAAAATATTTCCAACTTTCTTCAAAGACCTGTTTCTTAAAACCTCTTCTTAATAAAAAATGTCCAATTCGGATATTCTTTCTTTTTCTGACCATCTGAGAAACTTATTAATTCTTAATCTTGAATTTCTTTTTGTGTACTGTCTAAGGAGACTTATCGCCTAGTGAGAGCCTCTACTTCCAAAACACACTTTGTTCCAACCTTCTTTAGACAATGATTTTTTATTCATCTGTGATAAACAGGTGACTTATGATGGATTCCAGGTACTTATGTGACTTAGTAGGAACTGGATTATATTATTTCAGTATGATACTTTTTAGCAGTAATATCTAGTTAAAGAAATTTTACTGGTACATACCTTCCATTGCCCAAAATAGTCTTTTTACAAAGATCTTTTTGCTTTACAATGATAGGAGGTGAAAGTCTTCAATACCTCTTATTTTACTTTTATATATATATCTATATATTATTTTAAAAAAACTCTATTCCTATTACTATATCTTAATAAGTTATATATAAACTACTTGATAAATAGCTTCTTGATTCTTGTCCTTAATCTTCACTTAATCATAATATATTAAACAACTTCTTACTTGTTTCTTTTTAGATATCTAGTCTTTCAAAGTTTATTACTAAACATATGAACAAATAGTCAGTTGTCTCTTCAGGGATTCTATATCTAATATAAGTAATTGTTTTATAAACATACTTCTTGAGTATCTATAATATAAAAAGCTCTTTATAAGTAAGATTTACTAAAAAACTTTGTTCTTTTTTTTTTTTTTATTACTATTAGATTAGTTATATATACTTTATTAAATATAATATATGCTATACTATTTATAATGTTATTAAAGTTAAAATACTAACTAATGTACTTGTCTTAATTTATTTTTAAACTTTAAGTACAACTTTGAAAATGATTTGTTGCTCCATTTATAGTTTGAATGGATATTCTTTTATTATAAATATTATTGCCTGCAGTTCACTATTGTAGATTATTAATCAAAGTTCTGACCAAGCTTAAATCCAATTATTTCATGCCACTTTAACTTCCATTATTATTATTCTTATTAAATCTTTTTCTATGCATTCTTTTTCTGGTTTCTTTTTTTCTCCTCTTGGCCTTTTTATTTTTCTTGTTAAAAAGATTTTGTGAACCTTTTTATACTAGTCAAAATTGTGTTATTCAATAGTCAAATTATTGTCAAATTTGATTAAATTTAATAATAAAAATATTGCCAAATTCTTTTTGATTGCTATCACTCAGTATATTACTATTTTGATAATAAAGTGACAATTAAAAATTTAGCAATTAAAAATTTGACAATCAAAAAATTCAATAATAAAAAATTTATTAATTAAAAGTTTAACAATAAATTATCAAAAAATTCATTATCAATTTGTCAAATAATTCATTAACAATTTAACAAAAATTAATTAAAGATTTGTTACAAAATTATTTATTGACAATTTAATAAAAATTCGATATTAATTTATTAATAATTTGCCAAAAATTTATCAAAAATTCATCAATTATTTATTAAAAATTCAACAACTATTTATCAAAACTATTTATTAAAAATTAATTAAAAATTTAGCAAGTATTTATTAAATTATTTATTAAAAGTTTATTGATTATTCATTAAAAATTTGATAACTATTTATTCAAAAATTTATAAAA
>CAJVPT010002976.1:0-16237 GCA_910592055.1 Acaulospora colombiana
CGTATCTTAGGGTTCTGTCTGTCTATCTGCTAGGAACTTTACTGTTCCCTGGTTTGCTTGCCATCTTTCTTGTTCGGGTTGGTTGCTGCGCCACACATGAACGGGAAAGAGTTATTGTAAGAAAAATAAAATATATATTATTAAATAATAAATAATAATAAGAATAATATTTTAAGTTTATTCTCTGACCATATATAAAAAAGACATTTGCAAGAACTTTTATATTTCAAGACTAATAAAGTCTTATTACTTTTCTTAAACCAACTGCAAATAAGATTTTCAAGAGTTACCTTATAATCCCACCATCTCTTTTTATATTTTGCTATAAAAAACTTGTCTTTTAGTAGCCAAAAAAACAATATTTATCCTTCTTATCAATGGTAAGAAAGTTCTAAAAAAAAGTAGACCTAATCTCACTATCTTTTTTTTATCTGTCAAAGAAATATTATAGAGCTTTGTATATGATAAGAGACTTTTTAAAAGATAATTCACACTTTCTTGTTATAGTTTAGACTCTAAGAATACTTATTCATAGTTTTTTTTAGAGATTTTATTTATCTCAGTTTGATCCTGAATTTTGAATAGTATAAAGTTTCTGATGCAATGATTGAATAATGAAAATACATTAGTAACTTAAGATATAAACAAGCTCTTATTGATCATCTTATGTGTTTAAATATATTTTCTCAATACTCATAAGAAACTGAGATCCACTATAAGTTGCAAATCAGTTACACAGATAAATACAGATATGAAATCTATAATATTATTGGCTATTGTCAATCTATCCAATTCACCTCTTAGGAATCAGATAAAGACGGAGAACTAATGCAGGGAAACACCAAGTTAGACTTCTAACGTGATATGCAAAAGTTCCTAATTTGGACAATAATAAATGAAGAGATTTATTACTAGTGATTTAGGTAGGAGAGGCAGAACAATAATTTTGGGTTAAAGGTAATTTTATTGTTGGATAAATCTTGAGGAGTCTCCAGAGTGAGAATTCCCTCCTTTAAATACATAATTGAGTTATATAATATTTGAGAATATAAACTAAGATAAATAATAATAATAATTATACTATTAGTTTCACTGAATTATTAAGCTATGTTATTTTGAATAGAACTCAAGTATCCTTTGAAAATAATAGTTTTATGTGATAAGTTAGAACTACAGAATATTCTAGAGTACTTTATGCTAAGTTTGTTAATAGCAAAATCGACTATCAATATTCTAGAAGTGTTCTGGAAGATCTTTACTTTCAGATGACCAAAAGAATCATGAAATATTGATCTGAGGTATTGGGATTATCCTGGATACTAGGGAAATCATATAGCGAAATTTTATAGTTCAATACTATTAACTGATTTTCAATTAAATGAAATATTAAATTGAGATATTCTAAGCTAAAAGAGTGGAGTTTTAGAGATTGTCAGAACAGAATAGGCTAAGGGCATTTATGTAAGGGGCTAGATCAGAAGCCTTACTTCGTGCAATCCTTCCAGTAGTATGACCTTAAGTTTCAATCCCTGATAGATAGAAGACCAGAGTTACATATTTATGCAGCCTAACCTGTTTCAAGCTGGTTTTAGATGATTGGGTATAACTTTCACAGGATAATCAGTAAACCTAATCAGAAGAATAATTTTGCTTTTTGATCCTTAAGTGGTATTGAACTACAGATTTTGTGATTGCGATCTGGGAGCACTACCACTGTACTATTGATCTTATAAATAATTTTGTAATAAATTTTTATTAAATTGTTAATGAATTTTTGTTAAATAACTAATAAATTATTTACCGGGTTGTTAATGAATTTTTAAAAATTTATTGTTAAACTTTTAATTGATAAATTTTTGATTTATTTTTAATTGCTAAATTTTTTAATTATTAAATTTTAATTACTGAATTTTTAATTGTTACTTTATTATCAAAATAGTAATATGTTAAGTAACAGTAATTAAAAAGAATTTAGCAATATTTTTATTATTAAAGTTAATCAATTCAGCAATAATTAAACTACTGGATGACATAATTTCAATCAATAAAATGGTTTTCTTGCTTTATTGGAATCTTAAAAAAAACCCCTTTTTTATTATCTTTTTTTTTTTTTTGTAACTAGTATTAAGTACATAACTTTATTTAACAAATTAAGTTGTTAATTTTTTTTTTTTTTTTATACCCGTGGTCAGGTCAGTACTGTGTATTTATTAATTATTAAGAAAACCAATTGAGATACATAGGACAATTGCATCATGGCTAAACTAAAATCTCGTACTGACACACTTGTCAATGGCTTTCAATTCTCAAAAGAGCTTTAGCCTTTAAGTACAACCTTGGGAACAATATTTCACTTTGAACTAAGTTTTCGGTGAAGACCCTCCCAACTTATCCATCATTGCTAGCAGATTGTTACTGCTTATTATCCTCCAAGGAATTGAATTCAAGAAACTACAAAAAGGGAAAGGGAAAATAAAAGAAAAGGTGAGTATCTAAAAATGTGCAAATGCACTATATGAAAATGAAAAAAGAAAAAAGAAATTTAAAATTGCTCTATGTCCTCCAAAGGACCTTAACTAAAAACCTCTTCTCATTAGGAATCAACCCTTCTGGGATATCTTTCTTCTTCCTGACCATCTGAGAAACTTATCCATCTGTGCTCTTGATTATTTTCTTGTGACCGTTTGAGATACTTATCACCTACTCAGATCTAGTGTCTTGCTCAATGCTTCCTTTCTTTCAGTCTTGATTTTTTATTCACCCATGCAACATAGAATGGCTAATGATGGACCCCAGATTCTTATGCGGCTTTAAAACAAATTAAGTTATTAATCAACACTAATAATCATTATATGAATAATTATATTTAATCACATGAATAAACCCTTACAAACTTTAAAAACTCATGTGGAGAAAGAGAAAAAATGATAAATAATATCTAACTACTAGTTTACTATTGATCAGTAAAAGTACATGCTAGAATAATATAGTGATATATATGACAATTTATTTAGAGAAATCAGGTTTTTGTTGTACTGGATCTAGAAACTAGTTTGAATTAAGATAGAGACCATCCTTATTAGGGACCATAAACCTAATAAAGTGTGATTATCTGTGTTTATTTTTTGGAGGAAGTAAGCTAATCATGGTTTTTGATAAAATCTTGGGAAAAGATTAAAACAAAAGAATATCCTATTATCATATCTCTTGAGTTGAATAGTAGTGGTATTATCAAGTATTTAAAGCAAAAGTTCTTATTTAGATGTTTACTTCTAATTAACGTAATAGCAATCTAGGCTCTTAGCAAGTAAAACTTTATACTTTTGGTATTGTCAAATAAAATTTCTACTATTACAGTATTATCTCTTTTCTATTTATATGGCTTTGTAAAGTAACTAGTTATTATAGAAATATATACCTAAAGATAGGTTCCTAAAGGAAGAGACAAGGATAAAAGTCAAATGTCCTTTACTAGAAAACATTAAAATTTTTAAATTAATAACTATAAAAAAACTACTTATAATTGTTTTCTATTATTCAAAATATTGATTTATAGTATTTCCTGACTTTTGTTTCTATTGAAGTAAAGAGCTATGAATTTTGTCCCTTAAAAGAGATATAAGTAATCTGTAAAATTTTATATACTAAATACTTTAAGGACCCATTATTAGGATACCTAAAATTTCAAAAATATGATCTCCCTTGCCACAGATTTACCTTTCAATTGTAAGAAGTCTTGTTTTGATTTTTTTCATGTATTAAGCCTACTTTCTTAATCAGGGAAAAGCCTTGATATATCATGGGGTTAATAAGATAGTTTGGTAGAAAAAAAAGTGAGAAACCTAGAAAGAAAATCTTGGAAAAGGGAAAAACTATTCATCAGTAAAAAGGGTGTAAAATAAAGGGATGAGAGTAAATGGAGGAAGGATGAATAGATGAGGGAAGTTAAGGAGTTGAAAAAAAAATAAGAGAAATAAAGGGATTATTGCTATGACGACTTAGACATACACAAAGCCTCACTCCAGAAGTGTCCTGCTCCCAAAAGACAGTTCCTTTGTCTTAAACATTTACTATATACAAAGTTCAGGTTTGCTTGTGCTTCTCTAGACATAATACTTTCTATATATCAACAAGTTAGATAACAGAGCCTTATATAATATCAGTACAATATAAACTTTGTCTGTTATATAGTTGATAGTCTTGTATAGAATCAAAAAAGGGAAAGAGGAAAATTTATCTCAAGGCTTCCAGGAAAAACCGAAACAAAACAAATAACATATCTCCAAAATACATTAAGCTTACCAAAAGACTCTTACCTCTTTACAAAAGAATTTATCAATGGCAATGCCTGGACAACATTCTGCTATAAAGAGGAAAAAGATGCATTAAGATGCCTTGAAAAAATCAATAGAAAAGAGAAAGACAATTTTACCATAATATCCCTAGAAATAGATAATGGTCAAGCTCCAGTTAACCACCAAATAAAATAGTATTTCAAAAAATATAGGAGGAAAAAGAGACATCACTGGTGGTTATCTTGATTGATATCAACTGTAATTATTTACACTAAGAAATCAAGGCAGTCCTCAATCATATGGACAAACAACAAACATCCATATCTATAACTACTCACGATCACAACACAGAATCAAGGCACATATCATTCCTCACAAACAATATACTGATCTTAAGGGAAAATGAATAATCCACATTAGAGCAGAAACAATTAGAGCTATTTTTTCTTAAAATAAACTTGATGATGAAGAAATCAATAAAATTATTAAACAATGCAACACACAATTTTTGTGATTATATGAAGTACATAATACTACTACTGGACTAATTGCGAGAGCAATTAAATATACCAAGGCTAGAGTATACTACATTTCTAGAAATTCTCATATACTCAAATGAAGAGGTTATGCTGTAATCTGCTTCCCAACAATATAAGATCTTAACAATGCCTTAAAACATCACATTTGTATTCATGGGTACAAACTTATATGGAGTGCAAAAGAATACTTTAATCAAAAACAAAAGTGTTTACAAAAAAGACAGAATTTCAACAAAGTGGAGGAATCTGATGCTAAATTCATACAGTTAAATAAACAACAAACTGATAGTATAAAAATGAAACTGATATCAGAAACAATATAAGGCCCAACTGGTACACAATACTAGAGGATGAATTAGAAATTGAAATCAAGAAAAGGACACATCTTTATAAAAGAAAAAGAAAAAGCAATCTTCAAGGCAACAAGTTCACTGCCAACTAAACAGAGACTCTTAAATGCTTTGCTACTGGTAGTAACAGAGAACCTGTTAATTATCACAACAGACAAAGAATACACAACTGATCTGAAAGCCTCTATTCTGAAAGTGAAAGTGACCAAGATTCAATTCATCAGATCTTGAACAATCTCAAGTGATTAAACAATAGAATAAATTTAATTGAGAAAAAGATAGGCAATCAAAATAGGATAAGAGGAAGGTGATAAAACAACTATTCTTAAAAGTAGTACTATCCAATCAAGATATAGTATATTGAGAAAGAATCTGATCCACAAAAGGAATCAAGTTTATTCGAAAAAAAAGATACAATCACTAAGACAATAGCAGATATTAATATAACCTTCTTCAATACAATACATACTACACTACTTGACAACTTTATTGGCACAATAAAAAAGAACACTATTGAAAAAATAGACAAAGAACAAACATTATATAATAACTATACCATAGATAACTCCAAATCAACTGATACTATTACAATTGAAACACATAATATTAGAGATATCAATACTAGTCTTGATTAACAAAGACTATATAAACTTATACAAGAACTCGATATAGATATTCTGGGGATTTGTGAAACTAAGTTAACAGAAGAAACAGTAGATTTTGCTTTTAATTTACAGCAAACATACAAGTTTTTCCATAACTGTAATAATGAAAGACCCAGAGGGTCTGGAGTGGGATTCATATCAACAAAAATATTGAGAAAAAGCTAGAATCAATTTAGAGAATAGAAGGCTACATAATAAGAGTTAATTTTCTATAAACAAGAAGCAAACTCTATATCTATCAAGTATATCTGCCATCTGGGAAAGCTGAAAGTAGATGGCTATAACAGCTGCTTCAAAATAGAATCTTAGATAAGCAAAGGAATTACTTTAAAGTTATAATTATGGATGATTTTAATACAATTATCAATTCAATAGTGAATCGATCCCTGTTTACTAACAAAACAATTCCAAGATACATAAAAGCTGAAATAGGTTTCTTCAATTTCCTAGAAGACTGAACTATATAGATATCCAAACTCTTGGAAAGAAGAAGAAAATAATACCTTTACATAAGCAAACAACTCAACATATAACAGAATAAACTATATTTGGATACCATCAGAAATCAGTTTAAATAATACATATGAATTCAAAAACATTCCAATAGAGGTGCTACTAGGTAGTGACCATACCTTTTTCTAATGAAAATGACAACAGATAATCTGCTCAAAAACCAGGCTCAAGAACAATATAAAACAAAAGATAAAAAAATATCAGATCCAGCAAATTCTACTATAGAACAATAGAAGAAGTTCAAACTCTGGATAGAACACAAACTTCCAGAAATTAATGTACAGGCCTTCTGGTACAAAACTAAGAACTGCCCTCAAGAACTCAAAAAGGTCTGGCAAGAACTTGAAACCATAATCATCAAGTGTGTATACAAGTACCTTAAGAAGAAAAGAGTCTATTTCACTTCTAGCAGAAGAAAAGAAGTTAAGATGAGATCAGTAATCCCAAAGAAGAATTTTGAAGCCTATAGAGAAGCCAATAAGATCCACTTTCTTCTAAAGAAAATTCAAGTCAACTGGGATATGAAGATTACAGAAGACATAGAAAATATTGAGAAGACTATTCAAAATCTACAAGGCATTTATAAATCCCTTGATGAAAAACTAGTATCTTCCTAGTTACAAGAAGAGATCCCAGAGCAATTGCAGAAAATCACTAAAATAGAATATACTCTCAAAATGATATGTAAGAAAAAAGAAAGTCTTAATATCAGAAACCAAATCAAGAAGGCTCTGGATAATAGATGTGATGATCTTATATCCAATCAGAAGTGGATACTGAACTCAGTCTTAAATCATAAAAAACTAAGAATTATATTAGATTGAATACTAACTACAAATCAGAAAGGGAAAGAATAGATTATTACTAATCCTCAAACCATCAGAAGCAAGATTAAAGAATATTACAAAAGGGTATTTAAAAAAAGAAATGTCAACTTTGAAAATCTAGACCTTTCCTGAAAAAAAGAATACTAACCCAAAGAATGGATCGATCCAATATGGTATTCACCTTTAACAGAAGAAATCAAAATAGAAGAGTTCAAAGCTACTTTGCAATCTTTTCCAAACAACAAGGCTGCTGGCCCCTCATACAGTACATCAGTTACAAAATGTTCAAATATTTAGGGATCAAAGAAAAAGGAACTTTATGTCTTCTTTTTAATAAAGTTTTAAGCACAGGTCAAATACTTAAGAAATAAAAAAGCAGTAATATTTATCCCATTCCTAAACCCAAACCTTGAAAATGTGATTTGAGCAATACAAGATCTATTGTCCTCTTGAAAACAGCTCGAAAATGCTTTACCAAGATTCTTATCAACCAACTATCAGCTATTTGCAGCAATACAAAATCTTAAAAAGATCAAACTTTGCTGAGCTACAGAAAGAAAGTATGGTAGAGCCTATCTATTTACTAAACAATATTTGTAAAGAAGCTAGAGAAAAGAAAAAAGAACTATAGATCCTATTTCAAGATACTGTAAATGCATATGATACAATATACTTATACATGCTTGAAAAGGCCATAGATTGAATTTGAATTCCTACATCTATTAAGAAACTCATAATAGATCTCTTCAAAGACAAAGCTATATTATCATCCTTTCAAATGGACTATCTAATTCAATAGTGATAGAGGATAAAATAGATCAAGAAGAAACGATCTCTTCATTATTATAGAGAATCTTCTATAACCTACTTTTATACAAGATTCAAAACAATAGCAACCTGGATTATTCCATGGAAGAAGAATGGTCTTCAAACTTTAGTAAACTTGAAGAAAAGATAAAGCTCTCCTTAAGGCAGACAGTAATTGTCTACATGAATGTCATGACGAAGATTTGGAAAAGATCCTAGAAGAAGCAAAAAAGTTCTATATAGCAAATGACTCTCAGATTATTACAGAGAAGTCAATCCTTCTTACTAATAATCAAAACTCACAAGTTTTTAGGACTGTTTAGGCTGGAACAGAGAATACTATAGTTCATAAAACCAACAAGGATGATCAGGCTAGATTTCTTAATATTTGGCTAGAAACTGAGACAAAAAAATCAGTACACTATCAATCTAATAAAATCAAAGATTAGGACAATAGTCCAGGCAATAACCAAAAAGAAGTTGACAGAAAAATATGCCCAATATATTATCAATAGGATCCTAATTTCAAAAATAGAATATAGAACACAACATATGTACCTGAGTGAGAAAACTTGTAATGATCTTACAGCCATGTTTAAGAAAGTATTCAAGAACAAGGCCCTAGTCCGTAGAATGATTCCAAACAGTTGTATTCACAACATAAGAACATACGATCTCAAAAGTATCTGAGAGATATAGCCAGAAAGTCACATATCTGCACTTTTCTGTCAGCTTAACAATAATGAGGTCTCTGGTATTGCTATTATAATTAGACTAAAACAAAGTCAAATCAAATGTTGGGAGTCAGGTAATATCTTAAGCAATCCTATCAACTCTTACAAGTTGATAAAAGAAAATCTGACAACTATGATATTGGCTTTGGCAAAAAGTATACAAGTCACTTTTCAAAGTTGGAGATGAAAAAACATATTTGATTATCAAGGAGGTATCTTATCAATCAAATCTATATTACAAGAGGATAGAGAATATGGAAAAGCCATTTTATTATTACAAAAACACAAAATCATATTTCTAGACCAGCTCATCAATACTATCACAATGACATTTAAGGAATGGAAAGCAGTTCAAATCCTCTATAGCAAATACAAGGAACCGGTTTCCTCCTGGTACAAAAAAATAAAGAAAAAAACAACAGTAAATCAAGATCTCCTATGAAACTCTCTACATAGGCTTGAATAGACAGTTTACAATATAAAAACTAAGGCATTCCCAACAAACCCAGATAGAAGAAAGATTTATTGGGTAGTCTAGGCTAATACTTCAACAAATATATGAGGAAAAACAGTATCTATAAACAACAAAACCTATTTTACTCCATATCAGCTAGTATATGATCCTACTAGTAATAATATTCATCTTCAATCAAATAGCACAAAGCAGCCATTAAAAGTTGTCTTGCTATAGATCCACCTTCTTCCACAGCTTAATCGACATAATAATCTAAGAAAAAGGAACCAAATCCTTCTACCAGGAAACTTTACAGATTGATAAACAAATGCATCTCAGCAAACAGCGGTTCTACCAACTTTCAAACCAGTTGAAGTAGAAATTCAAGCGAAAGACTGGGATATCACACTAATAGAAAAAGCTATATAAATAGAAGAATACAAAGATAAACTTAAAAGTATCTTGAGATATAACAAAAAAAATACAGTTGATTATTTTACATTTTACACAAATGGCTCTTATAAAAAAGAGATGATAGATGGTGAATCTAAAATAGATTTAGCTTGGATTATAATAGAGAAAGACAAAATAGTTAAACAGTTCTTAGCAGAAGCATTCACATGGCCATCAGCAACTAGTGCTAAAATACTAGCTATTCTTACTACACTGTATATAGTCCCCGAAATATAACAGATACAATTTGCACTGACTGTAATACCATAGTTAAAGTATGGAAATCCATCTGCTCACAAATAGAAACATCTACAAGAAGATGAACAAAGATCACTAACTAGCTACTTTGGAATAAGATCAAGGATCTAGTAAAGAAGAAAGACTTAAATCTGGAAATTTTAAAGGTCAAAGCCTACAGAATCAACAGATTCAACAATCAAGTAGATTTACTTGTCAAACAGGCCAGGTAGGAAAATCCAATAAATTGGTATCAGCTACCAAAACTAGAAAGAGTCCTCACGATAGTAGCATGGAAAGAATATACAATAGAAATTGATATTAGAGATTTCATTAAAATGTTCAATAAGAAAAAGATCGAACTAAACTGGACAATACAAAAATGAATCCAGGATCTTTGAATCCAAAATAATAAAATTATAGACTGGCCAATTTTTTAGAATCAGTTCAATTCAATCAATATTTTCAATATCTTTTTTAAAATAAATAAAGACAAAAGCTTCCTAATTAACTTAACTCACAATGAACTTTCAGTCCTACAGATACTTAAGAAGAGGAAACCAGAAATGTATATCACAACCACTTGCCCAGCATACAAACTTTAAAAAGAGACACTAGGACATCTTTTTGAATATCCAGTCACTAGGAAAACTTGGAAGAACTTATGATAGAAGGCAAACAAAAAGATCAATAAACTCATTAATAAAGAAATTAAACATAAGAAAGAAGTTCAACCTAAAATAAGTGACTAGATAGACAAATAGTTAAAAGAGATCCAGGAATTTGACAGGGGTCTTTTCAATATTATCTGTGAATATATGGAAGAAAGCAAGACCACCTCCTTGAAGAAGTATCTCAAAGAGCAGCTCAAGATCTCACCAGCAAATATACAGGACATAATTGATAAACTCTGTTAAAAAATAAAAACAAATTTTAAAAAGGAGATCTGAAATACATGCTATGCTAAAGTTATAAAATGGGAAAAGAAGCAAAATATTAAAGAAGAGGACAAAAGAAACAAGAGGCCCAAGCTTAGACCTAATAAACAAATCAAATAGGATAAAAAAGAATTGCCTTTACTTTCAGAGAATTTGAATCTGGAGAATATCCAAGAAATAGAAGAAAAAAAGTATATGGGGATTATTAAGAATTGAATTTGTCATGAAATAAAGTTATTCAGTTTTTAACTGCAGACAAAACTTAAAATGATCTATAGTAATGACCTGTAGACAATAATTTTATTAATTAGAAAAATTATTCAAATTAGTAAAGAAGCGAAATATTATTTCCTAGATTGCATTTAGAGAAAAGCTTTTCGATGATAAGTAAATCAGTATATGAAAGTCACAAAAATTTATAAATACTTAGTATATATACAATAAAGATATGTCATGCTGACCTGACTGCAGGTTAAAAAAAAAATCATACTAACTTGTTTTTATTGAGAAATTAAACAAAATCTATAATAGTTTATAGACTTTTATAATATAACTAATTTATATTTATATATAAGTACTTTAAATCAGATTTAGGAGACTATATTGTACTTCCTTGATAGATTGATTATAATTTCTATCTATTAAGATTATTATTAACAATTTGTCATTGTTAATTGACTTGACTTGAAATTTAATTAATTACTAAGTTAAAAAAAAGAAAGGGAAAAAGTGATTTAAAAAAGGTGATAATTCAAAATCTATCAAAAAAGTCCAAAAATAAAAATAACCTTTTCTCAAAAAAGATCTACCTAATTGAAATATTCTTTTTGCTTCACTTGAATCTCAGAAGAAATTTTTTTTTTATCATATGTAGTATTGGACATATTAATCCAACTGTTTTCTTATTTAAATTAGAATATCTCAAGAAAAGTATTTAGAACCCAGCTTTTTTTTATTAAAGTTTTATTACTATCTGAGGAACTTAAATAAGAAATAAAAGTTTACAATTTATATTACCTATTACTTAATCTTTTGATATCATAAATGTCTTCATTAAGGAATTTGAACTTCTGAAACAAATATTTTTGAAACATTTTTTTCAATTATCAATGATATTATTAAAGCATATGAGTATAATCAATAGAAGTTTATTTATATTTCAAAAACTAACATGTTTTATATTAACCAATTATCTTTGATAAGAATTTATGTTATTCAAAATTCAGAATCAAATTATGATAGGTGAAATTTCTTAGAAAACTATGAAATAGAAGCTCTAAAAGGATTAAGACAGTCAAAAAAAAAAAATATGCCTTTTTATTATATAAAACTCCTATAAATTTCTCGTTTCAAAGATTAAAAAGATCTTCAGATATTTCACAATTAGTTTTTCTTTCTTGGCAAACTTTCTTGCCATTGGTATCAAAGGTGTTACTTGACTTTTCTTAATAACTAGAATTTAAATTTTTAAGTGAAGAGGTTTATAAATAAAAAAAAAAAGATAAAGATGACTCTTAAAATCATATTTCAAGTTGTTATAGAAAAAGTATTAAGATTTTATTAATAAAAAAGTATAAAAACTTTTTACAAACATCTTTTTATAATTTTTTTTTGAAAAAAAAAATATAAGAAATAAAACTAATACTAAGTAATAATATACAGTATATAAATTTTATAATATAATTAAGAATTTTTTTTTTTTGAAACTGAAGCTCAGTTATATTTATTAACTTTAATAAAGTAATATATAAACTAATGTAGAAATTAAGATTATTATATAGAGCCATATATTATTTATATCACCAAACTCTTAAAACCTAATCTTTAATGGATTTATCAAATAATTTGTTACCTGGAGATATCCAGTTGGATTAAATTTCTACTACTATAACTATTTAGAAAAAAACTAAATACCTCTTATTAGATTTTAAATCCTTCTAGATTTCTTCTAACTAACTAGCTATAATTGACTTGCTAGTTTCTTGAAAGGAGAAAATATCTTTCTTATGATCTTAATAATTATAACCTGTGTATTATATATTATATAAGGGTCAAAAAAAAATATTTAGATTAGAATAAAAAAATCCTGAAGTAATTTTGAAATAAAAAAATAGTTGTATCTTTTATAAGTAAAATGAGTTCTTAGAATTCTATCCCAATAAAATGAAAATTCATTTCATAGCCATAATACTTTCAAAAAATAATGAAAGAGAAGATTACAGTTTATATGATATTTATTCATCCATATGTAAAGATGGATTTTTAAAGGGGGAGACAGAAACAAAAGTCAAATGTCCTTTACTAGGAAACGTTAAAATTTTTAAATTAATAACTATAAGAAAACTATTTATAATTATTCTTCATTATCCAAATTATTGATTTATAGTATTTCCTGACTTTTGTTCATATTAAAGTAAAGAGTTATAAATTTTTCCCTAAAAAAAAAACATAAGTAATTTGCAAAGTTTTATATATTAAATATATAGTACTACCTGAATAAAAGTATCACATATTATTTATTTATTAATTATATAAAATTTTACATAATAATTCTGAAACTTTATTATAGTTAAAATAAGTCCTAGGGACAATCGGAATAAGTAATTATTCATACTGTCTAAAAATTTATAGATCAATGAATAGTATAAGAAGTATCTATTTATATTTCACCCAACTAGGATAGGGTAAATATATGACTATCTAGTATAGAACTATATCTAAATTCTAATTAAGCTAAGAATCAAAAGGAGTCTTTATATATTCAATCTAAGAAAGTAATCCTACTATATTAATTCCTCTATTATCTGAATTAACACTTTCTAGAACTATAGTTCATCAGATAACTTGTTGCTATTTCCTATTTTAGGAAAGCTAATATATCAAAAACTCATCCAAGATATCCAGTATCACTAATGTTGGAAGTCTTTTATATGAAATTATTTATTTGCTTTATTAGTACTTTAAGATTTTTTTGGAGACTTGTCATGTATATAATACTTGTCTTGTTACTTAATTGAAGCTCAGTTTTGTGTGAAGAATATTAATACTTCAATTGATAGTCTTAATTATCAGAACTTATTTTGTGTCTTTAGAGTTATATTGGACTAAATTTCTTTGTCTGGTTATGGGCATATTTAGTTATTTCTATAAGTGATCAGGTTCTTCTTCTTCTATTTAAGATATTATTGGTTTGTATTTGAAACCTCATATCACTTATTTTATCCACACTTTTGTGAAATCTTATCTTGTCTTGTTATAGCTGTGATAAGTGAATGAGATCTTTCTTTACTTCCTATTAGGGCACCTGAAACCAGTTGTGTGGAAAACTTGTGTTACTAATGCTAGTCTCATATAGAACCTGATATTGATTTAATTATTCTTATTATTCTATAATGAGCGAACAGGTTCTCCTTATTGTCTTATTGAGACACTTAATCATTATTATAGAGAAGATGAGATCTTTATACTATTTTATAGCTTAATTTTTCACTTGGTACTCATGTGATATTAAACTCTAGACCTTGTGATTGTATCCTGGAAGTATTACTACTGTGCTATAGACCTACAGGACAAATTTTACTTCATTTTTCTTATAATGCTATTTCTAATTTTTAAGATTTTTTATATTTTCTTATCTATTTCTTATTTTTCTTTCCAATTCAGATCACAAATAGTAATTGGATTTAAATTAGGAGATTGACTTGGCCAATCAGGTAAAATCCTAATTTTATTTTTTAAAATCTATTGTTAAACATTTTTAGTAATATAAATTGAAGTATTATAATTTTGAAACAAATATTCCTTATAATTAAAATTATTATTAATTAAAGATAATCGATGTTTTTCAAGTATTTTAATATAATTTAATCTATTTAATTTATCACTTACTTTTATTAATGAACTTAATCCTTTACCTGAAAAATATTTCTATACTATTATTTCTTCACTTTTAAATTTTATTGTTGAAATCATATTTTCAATATTATATCTTGTATCAGGAGTTCTCTAAACATAATCAGGACTATCATTTTTAAATACTGTAAATCTACTTTCATTACTTCATATAATAGTTTTCCATTTTTGAACTGTTTAATCTTTCTTTCAATATACTATTTTAGATGATTTTTTTTGTTGATTATTTAAAAGTGGTTTTTGAGCTGGTATATGAGAAAAAATATTTATTTCATATACAGTAAATTTCTTTTAATTGTCTTGATAGAAACTTTAATATTAGTTTTTTTAATAAATTTATTTCTAATTTGTTCTACAAATTTTTTATTATTTTTTTTAACAAATTTTTTTAAAATGGTTTTATCTTTAGAAGTTAATAGTTTGGAATATCCAGTTTTAGAAAGAGTAGTAAAATTGTTTCTATTAAAATAATTTTTAATTGTATGAAAAACAATTGTTTTATAAATTTTAAGAAGTTTTGAAATTTTTAATAAAGATTGTTTTATCTTTATAGAGACTTATAATTTTATCATATTGACTTTCAGTTAAGTAACATATTTTTGAAATTAAAAATATTGGAAGAATAGATATATTTATATTTAATTTAATATTTACCTATTGAAAAAATATAAAAATTGGAGACCTGTGGATCAATAGCATAGTGGTAGTGCTTCCAGGTTGCAATTACAAGGCCCGTAGTTCAATATCACTTAAGGATCAAAATCAAAAATTATTCTTCTGATCAGGTTTTACTGGTTATTCTGTGAAAGTTATATTCAATTATCTGAAACAAGTTCTAATCAGATTAGGCTACATGAAAATGGGACTTCTGACCTTTTGTCAATTAGAGACTGAGATCTATGGTTGTACTACTAAAAGGATTGCATAAAGAAAGGCTTCTGATTTAGCCTACCATAAAAATGCCCCAATAATTCCCTATTCTGGCAGCCTCCAGAACCCACACTCTCCTAGCTTAGGATATATTAATCTGACACTTTGCTTAAATGAAAAATCAGTTACATAGAACTGATCCAATATCACAGGTGGTGATAAAGAAAGAAAGTACCCTCTTCTGAGGTCTAAGTGAATAATACATCTGAGAGTATTGGAGAGTAATTCAAATCTCATCGGGTACATACAATAATAGCCTAGTTTAGAGAATATAATATAAAAATTTATAAAAGCTTACTACTAAATTAACCTGATTCATTGTTAATGACTGTGTATTTGACTATTCAGTCCCTAGCTGAGTCTATCCACTTATAGAATGGTAGCAGGTTCATCTATAGTAAACTGTGATAGGTTATCATTAATCTGTATTGTCAACCTATCCAATAACCTCCAAATTAGATAGATAGACAGGACAACTATAGCAGTAATCTACTTTAAGTTGAGGAAGAATACCTCGGTCGTGGTATACTAAAGTTGATAATTCAAGGATAGTAGAGATTACACAAACACGTTGAAAGAGGCT